>VYZQ01064476.1:28738-45005 GCA_013400655.1 Mystacornis crossleyi | reverse complement strand
TTTGGATTTCAGCCACAGACCCACTCCACTCTGCTTTGTCTTGGTTTCCCATCTCTTCCCTCTGCAGACTTTTTGCTTTCTTCTTTTATATTTATGTGTGTATATATATGTATATATATATATGCATAGAAAACAAATATAAAATAAATATAAATAGATATCTTAAATATACTGAATTTTTTTCTTGTGTAAACAACATTCATACCATTAGCAACGTTCAGAACAAGATTCTGATGCAACTCTCAGTTCAAACGTATGAGTAGTGGTGAGCAGAGGTGTAGTTTCCCCTTTCTGCTCTGTCATAATCTTATTTCCCCTACAGAAGGGGTTCACACTGTAGTAGTCTGAATGTACCACGTAGGAATATGAGCTCCCCAGCTGCCACCTTCTGGAATAACACGTGCAACAAACTACTTTAAAATTGGTTTCTCTTTATTCATGCATTCGGCACTTTAAAGCCGTGATATATAATTTAATACGAAAATATAAAATCAATACTGATTTAGTTCCAAATATAAAGCAAGTTGAGCACAGATCAATTTCCATAACACGCTTATAATCATTTAAACGCCAACTGATGCCTGATTAAAAAAAAATCGGAGAAGCATTTTGCTGGTTGCTAACTTGTGGAAATAGATGAATGCTGCGAGATAGGGAATCTGCATTCAGTAAAACAGAGCCTTCACTCTACAATCCTCTCCCTCCCCAACACTGCTCTGTTATGGTCACTGTACAAGAAGCACTGCATTAGGACTTCACAACGAACGATTATACTCCAGCATGTCATGCAGGATTAGCAATTTTCAGTCCCAGAAGCTTGGACCTAGAGCTGTGGACCTGAAGTTACATAATCCCAAAAAGGCCAGGTTAGGTGGACCAAACGAACTTTATTTTTTAGGGCGGCCAATACTATGGCAGTGACAATATGGGTCAGCCTCTGCAAGCACTGCCGAGACTCGGTGACTGTAGGCCTTGCACTGTTGAGTGTGAATCGCTAAAATGGAGACAACTGGGCTGCTTTCTGGGCAAAAGGACCCATTTTCATGGGGTTCTCAGTCAGTTCTCGCAAAAGAAATAATTTGAGTATTAACAGAAATGCAATCCATTACGCTTGAGAAAGCCTTGTGAGATTTAATTTCAGAGTCAGCTCCAGCGTGGATCGGCCCCATCTCAAACACATCATCAGCCTCTAACTTGCTGTATCAGCTGCTCCTACAGCAGAGTCCTGCGCTTCTGTGACATCCCTGTGCCCTTCTGGGCCGGAGCACCCCTCCAGTTGACCTGGGACATGGAACAGAATCAAATCCACAAGGCAATATGTGAAGGAAACTGCCCAGAGGTAGCTCATCACCTCTCACTGCAAAAGGGAGACGGTTGCACCTCTGAGCTAGGTGGCTTAGACTTAAAATTCACCCTGAAGGTGAATGTGGTGGATGCCTGGGCAGCCAGGGCCTCGTGAGGAAAGGCTGTTCACCAAGATGAGCAGACACAGCAAAAGGTTCCAATCCTTCAAGACTGATTTCTATGACAGCACGAAATACTAACCCCCAGTGCAGTAACTACTCATCATGTAGTGAAAACTCAGCAGTGGTGAGACTAAGGTTTTTGGAAACGGTGACTTTCAGAGCTTTACTGGGTCAACCCAGCCCTGACACACAGCTCTGGATACATGGGAAAGTCTCAATAGGCTCAGTGTCCCTGCAGCAGGCAGGTCTCCTCTTCCCGAGCATCTCTTCTCTACCCTCGCGGTGTAGACCTCTGTTTGCAGTCCCTGACTCCTGCTTCACCTGCAGCCCCTGACACCTGAGATCTGGTGTCCTGATTTCTGCCAGTGGAAAGGGTAACAGCCTTTTTGGAGAGATCAGAGCCAAGACAAAGACCTCCAGCTTGTCATTCATCACTTTAGTAAAGCATACAACACAACACAGATAGCCTGCAAACAAATAAACCAGCTAATTATACCTTTGCCAGAGCGAGACAAATTTCAGATCCTTTCTTCAGCAGTGTTTCATTTTGAGCTAATATAATAAAGGATTAGTTGCCAGAGGAGTTGCTATTCAGTTTTGGGTAAACTTGGATAAGTGACAGCTAACTGAAGTCTACAGCCGCCTCAGACATTATGATATACAATTAATCAGACATCCTGATAAAGAATCTTCCATTTCAGACCAAACCGACAAGCACAGATCAGGGAAAGGCAGGCTTTTGCATAAGCAAAGTCTTTGCTGGAAACCAGCATTCTTCCATGAAGAGGTGTAAGCTGTATGGAATGGCGCAGCCTACGATCCTCTTCTCCCACTGTTTCCTGAAGCTTTAAGTGTGACTCCCTATACTTTAATTAAAAAATTGGCAAAGCTCCCAATACCCTCAAATCCATGATATGCATCTTTCCCTAGTAAACTGTGTTTTGATTTACTCTGGGGACAGCAACACGATCAAGAGTAGCAATCATTTCCCCATTGCATTTTTTTATTTTGATCTTATTTCAGATTAAAACCAGGAACACCTTTTTAAACCAAGAATTTCAAGAAAGACATGTCACTGCTGCAGCGATATCTAGTGACATAGATATTTCTTTACATGGAGTTGTATTTATAGACCAAAAATTATTATCTCAGTAACGCATAGCTGTCCTAAAGAGGCAGCTCAGCAAATTATTTTGTTAGTGCTGACAATTTACAAGTTTCTCATATTAACACATGAAATTGTGTAGGATTGTGTGAAAGCATTTTTAGGATGTATTCTGCTTATCTGCATAATAAAACTCACTTTTATACATTTCCTGTTATCTAAAAGATGTCAAAGTCCCTCACAACTTAAACTAATACTTCAGCTGGAGAGACAAAGACTAATTTCTCACTGAAAGTCAGCATCGGTTTAACAACACACAACACTAAATAGAAAATCATCTCATACCTGCTTCTGCAAAATGTATTAAACCACTAATAAATGGAAAAAGATACGTTTATTAGAGTGCAAGGGAAGCAGTTAAGATAGTCTGTTGAAAATATGAAATAAATTGACACATCAATGCCAGCAAAAAGAAAGTACTTCAGTCATCGATGACTTACCAGAATTTACATCTGCTTCCAAGAGTCATATTTTTCCAGCTTTGATAGAAACTAGATGAAACTTCAAACTTTTTTTGGATATATTCCCCCAAAATTGAGAAATACTGATACTGGGATATCCCAACATAAGCCTGTAGCGAGTCGCACTTGGAAGAAGGGTGGCAGCCCGACAGACCTTTCCAAAGTGAACACAGCTGGGGCCAGAGAGGGTGAATTGAAGCAAAGCCTGGGCTGGCACAGGGATATGAGTTATTTTGCTCTTTCAAAGATCAAAATGGGGATTGACCTCTCCTGGGGTTTACAAACAAAGGACAATCCAGGACCTAGATTTGTATCTGAGACCTTGTTCCTCATGGTCTGCAGGATATGTGTTCCCAGACCCAGAGTTCTCAGTTCAAGTCTTGCTTGTTCCATCCTTTTGGAATAATTTCTGGACTACGTAATTCTTTTCTCTAAATTTGAACAGACCTGCAATCTTTGTTGAGAGTGCATTGAGAATGTGGAGGCTTTTTTGAAAAGAAGCATCAATTTCCCAGAGGGTGACTATTTGCTACAGCAAGCTAGATAATTCTTGGTAACACTTGCATATTTTAGACATTTTCATCCTGAAATAGTTATTTAGTAATACATTTTGTTCTTTATTCACTTTGCTCTTTTCAATTACATTCAACAATCTTAAAATCAGTGTTTTTAAAAATGTTTCTCGCCCTTTTGCAAAATTAAAATTTTGGAAAACAAAGAAAAAGCAAACTCTCAAAACTTTGTTTAAAATGCATTAAATCCATACTAATCACACTGAGGGCATTTGATTAATGCCATAATCATTCTCAGAATGTCTATGTTTCACTTAAAGTGCACCACACAGAATTTAAACATTTAAATGCAGAGCAAATATTGTCATATAATTTCATTTCCTAAGCATTAGTGTGACATTTTTCACCTCTAAATAATACAAATGAATCCAGGAACAATCTGCTTATAAATAAGCATGAACCTCTGGAAGCCCTGAATGATGAGCTACCACTACAGGCAGTGGATGTGTTTTCATTCACAACACTAGGGGCCTGACCCGGACCCTTGATGAGTATTGTAATTCCCTGTGTACACAAAACAAAACAGAAGAAGAGTTAGTGACTGGAATCAAGTTCTGTGTCATAGGTTGTCTTAGGAAATGGCACTTTCCAGTTCCCTCTCTTTTTGGGTGCTCAAGTCATACCTCTCTTTCCATGTTCCTTTTATCTCCCTCTGGAACTGTGTTTCAGAATCAGAAATGTTTTGCTCGGTGTATTTGAAAAAGAGTTGTCTCTCACAGTTACAGTTGTCTCCCAAAGCTACAAATCCACATTTGACCTTCACACTGCATTTCAGTACAGCACTGCTTCATTTTTCACACATAATCTGATTTCATTATACAGGTCAGAATTACTCACAATGAAAAGTTGAACTAATAATGAGGGGCACCATTGATGCCTCTTGTCTCCTCATTAAAGCAGAAGACTTTAGTTTGCTGTAAATGGAACCATAACCAAATATACATGCATAGCTATCACCAGATATTTGAGATTTTTGCCTTTTTTTTTCGTTTTTTTTCTTTGTATTCTTATTTTCTGAATAGAAAGTAATCAAGATGGTTTATTTAGTTTTATTTAGATCGGAAAGGCTTTCATTTATCTGTTTGGGTAAGATGTTCTGCTCACAATACAACAGCAGCAGCACATTTTTTAATGCACAGCTCTGCGTGAAAGCAGAACACAAATCCCCAGCTCTCCACNCAGCTTGCCAAGTCAGTCCCATGATCAGAGGTTACTTATTATTTAAAAGCTATGCTTTTTTATTAATCTGAAAAGAAAAAAAAAATAATTTTAAACGTGTTTAAATTGTAAGTTATTTTCACATGAAACCCCTGATCTTTTTGGGACCCAGTCAGTGTATATCTTTGTCTGTGAGAAAGCTTAACTGGCAAATCTAAGACCTCAGTCTCTAACAAATGGCCCTAGAAGAAAAAAAAATATTATTAGGGATAGAAGAAAAATGTGTAGTTTAATTCTATACCAGTTGGAGAAACAAGTGTTTTCACAAATGGATTTAGGAAAAGCAGATTCTAATGCCATTGCCAGGCTAAGATAGAGACTTGCCCTGATGGAAAGCTGAAGCCAGAGAAGACCAAAAGAGTTTTCATTTCTTCCAGCTATTTTCTGTTTCACTTATTATTTCTTTTATGTCATGTACTAGAAAGGACTCCCTTTTTTTCCCCACAACACTTTCATTAAAAGAGAAATAAAAAACCCCAACCCAACAACAGTAACTCAAAGCTCAGACAAAAAAATAAAGGATGCCAGATATGAAGAATGAAAGAATGTTTTCCTTCTTTCCCTCTTAAAATGTCCTGGTTAGGAGTTCAAAGCCATTTTTTTTTTCCTTATAGGCTAAGCTGGAATAAAATGCCATGCCCAAGATTTGAAGTACAATTTTGAAAGTACGTGTAGAGTTCTAATTGGCAAAAGCAGGAGAAACTGCATACCTAAGAAAAATACCACTTTTTTTCAAAGTAGCTAGCCTTTGCAATTTTCACTCTTTGAAGAATATGGATCAGAATTTAAACCACAATAACTAAGCTGCATTTTCCACCCATTTAATTTAAAGACACAGACTTATTGTTTTCACCAAGTTTTTTTTTCTTTTTTTTCTTTGTATTCTTATTTTCTGAATAGAAAGTAATCAAGATGGTTTATTTAGTTTTATTTAGATCGGAAAGGCTTTCATTTATCTGTTTGGGTAAGATGTTCTGCTCACAATACAACAGCAGCAGCACATTTTTTAATGCACAGCTCTGCGTGAAAGCAGAACACAAATCCCCAGCTCTCCACCCACTGTGCAGTGGAATCTGTGGGTGACAAAGTGCAGTCAGAAAAGCACATTTGCAGCCTGTAACAAAACAAATGTTATGATGGAGAAGAGTGGAAAAAAGGAAGCAATTTTTAGAAAGGGTTTAAACCATCATTTACCTTAGCGGGAGGATGTGACTGACTTGCCACTTTAAGGCTTTATTGATTAATAAGATTTGAGGATGCAGCATAGTAAGGAAAGTTTCCTTCCTTTTTAAAAATAAAAATAACTTCAAAAGATGGTACACAGCTATTCAAAGTTGCTCATATTTACTTTGGGATTGAAATGAAGCCTTTGAGCATTAGGAATCCATTCCAGAGGGAATGAATGATGTATTTTGATTTTTAGACTTGCTATTGTACTTTTAACACATCTTTTGGCAACAATTCAAGTTCTTATTAGTTTAAGTTGGAATGACTTGCTTATCTGTGGTTGAACAGACCAAAGCCGAGGAGCCAGTGTTCCTATATGCTACTGTGGAAAATGGGATGCTCACTGTTTTGAAAACACAAAACAAGGCTCCAGATCTGCAGTTGACTCCAAGCCTGGAGCCAGCTTGCCAAGTCAGTCCCATGATCAGAGGTTACTTATTATTTAAAAGCTATGNACTTATTGTTTTCACCAAGGATGCAGTCACATGCAGCTGCACCCTTGTCATGTGGTCACAAGCAGGCCAGTAACAGAGCTGGGAAGTGAATGAAATCCTGTACCCCAAAATAGAGCACGGCACTCGTTAGTCAGGACAGCACTCCCATTTGTAAGCAGACCCTTGCGATGCTTCCAGTGTTGCATAAGAAATGGAGGGCAACCAATATATCTAAAAAATTTGAAGACTCTCCCTGCATTGAAATGAAAACAGAAGAAATAACCAAAATCTGTCAAAGAATACCTACTGATGTGCAGAATTTTCTTTGCATTAAACTGAGATGACATAAACCCATCATGGTGGCTGTCCCTCTGATATATCATTTCACTTACAAAACCTGATCACTTTATATAGAAGTTGATATTTTCTCTCTGACATTTAAAACAGTCTTTCCCCAGCCTCTTATTAAGGGTCTACGCTATATTTAAAATCATAATACTTACAAGTGCCACAAGAAAGGGGCACATTCTAAGTGTAGGATTCTCTGAAGTGCAGATCAGTGGTACCAAAGTTGTTTGCTGCACTATGGACTTTACAAGGGCCATTATTTGTAAAAGCCTCCTATGGCCAGCATTCAGATTTCAGCTATTGATCAGTATTGAGTCCTTGGGGAAACATCATAAACAGCGGAGTTAAATAGAGGTTTTTAAGAGCCTGGGATTTGGGTTATGCCCTAATTATGAAGTTTGTATTTGTTTCTGTGTCTGGCTGTGAAAACAAAGCCCCATGCAGGCTATATTATTACGATCCCCACCAGCAGCAGAATGAGCAATCTGCACATTTGCTGTGACTTTGCGAGCGTTGCATCACTTCATAAAGATGCCTGTCATTTCTCAAAAGATAGAAGAGCATCCTACAAGAAACCTCCACTGCTCTAATTCAGACTTTTTTTCTCCTCTGGAATGTACTAGAGCCTTATGTATCCCTGTGTACAGACATGCTTTGGGTGACAAAATACGTGCAAGAGTGGTTACTCTTTGCATCCTCAGCTTGGGGGTCAGTGATTCAAAACCATTTATAGATTCAAAAATGAACTGTTTGCACTGTAGATGCTGGTGAGCAGCCCAGTATGAAGGACTGCTCCTAAAGATTTTCATAACCTCTCTCATTTGTGGAATTTGTTTTCCTCCTTTGGATATTCTGGCTGTTGTGCTATTACCTTTCTGTTAATACATTAAGTAAATTGCTGTTGTGCATTAAAGCAACCAAATTTGGCTATTTGAATGCTAAAATGACCAGCAGTTTCTGTTTATTTCATAGCTGATTAGAAACCTGCCTTTTGCACCAAAGCAGTATTTACAGGGTATTCATGTAGCAGACATGCAGTGTAATCTTCTTTCTCCGCAGCTGACAGCACACAGAGATGTTCAATGTAAAACTCAACGATGTACAAAGAATTTGACTGCTATGAGATAACTGGTCCTTTTCTTAACCCTCTCCTGATGGATTGTGGGAGGCAGACAAAATAGGGATCTGCTACCAGGCTGATAAGTCATTTCTGTTCTCTAAAATAGGAAAGCAGGGCCATATTAAAGGTGAAACCATTTATAAATATAGTCCTGTGGAGAAGGAGACGGACAAAAGGTTGTATGTGATGTTTGAGTACCTATTAAAAGAAGCAGGAACACAAAACCTGAGCAGATCAAAATACGCCTGTTTGCATCTGCCTGTTAATTCTGAGACAAACTTTTGCAGAATACTAGCCAATATATTCCAGCCTGAGTAACAGAACTGGGCTAAGTTCACAACAAAGCACTTAAATAAATCACTTGATTTTCAGAGGATATTTGAAACTCAAATACAAAATGTAATTGCCTACCTTTAGGCATAAAATAATGAAAATGCTGACAAAACTACTAACTCTCAGCAGCCATGAATTCAAGTAAGCTCAAAGACTGAAACCAAACATTCATATACAGGTANTATAAGATTTTACCTTGAAATAGTGCTTGCTTAAAAACCTTTAATGCTCTGAAAAAGCCCTTGCGATGTTTATTTCAACACTACAAGACAATCACATAACAGGAAGTTGATCATGGGTGCTCTGTTTGCAGACCTACCTCCAGCAATTATCACCAATATTTCACTAATCTCTTTCCTACAGTTTTATAGAGGAATGGAGATTCTGAAAGTGTCATAACAACCACAGAAACTAGGGCAGGCCCTGTTTCTAAGTAAAAATGTAATACAAATTTTTAATAACAAAATATTTTTATAAGAATACTTTAAAAATAGTCACCTGGGCATGTATTGTGATTTTGCATTTCTTTTATCTTATGTTAAACAGTTAACCTATCATGTTTTTTATTTAGTCAAATCTAAACCATCTTGGCCCCCTGGTTCCTTACTGCTCTGTCCAAGATGGTAGCATTGAGAAAGAGACCTTGAAAATATTATTTTTCAATGTAAATCTTATTTAAAAAATGCAGAAAAATTTCTCTGTCTTGAATTTTTATAAAAACCTGTTCTGACAAAACCTTTATATTTTAGATCTAACACTTTTTCTTAGGTGCTCTGATTAAAAAGGACAAACTTTCTCGACACATTTTCTTCTCCACAGGAGCCAGGGTTTGTTTCGGTTTCAAACTTCACTTGAAGCATCAGATATCAAACCTTTGCCCTAGAAATTACAGGCTGCACAGACAGCTTCTGAAGGACGTGAAGGAATTTTATTTGCATGTTTTTTCTGTTTCTAGTGCTTTGCCTTTACTACAGCCAAAATAACCACTGTGCAGAGAATGTGCAAGCCTAAATAAAGTGAGCTGGAGTGATTAGGATCTGAGATGGTATTTATTGTATATTTAAAGCCATTCTCTTTATTAATTAAAGTAAATCTGGTGACAGCCACCCCAAATTTCCTTTTTAAGTGCTTTAGGTAGTCCCTTTCAATCCTGATTTCTGAATTCTTAACATCACCTACATCTATAAGATAACTTGCATGAAAGGGTGAAGAGACCAAACTCTTCCTGTGAGTTGGATCACGGGGTAAAAAAATCCATAAAACTCTTCTCTC
The DNA here is from genome assembly GCA_013400655.1 of Mystacornis crossleyi. NCBI lineage: Eukaryota > Metazoa > Chordata > Aves > Passeriformes > Timaliidae > Mystacornis > Mystacornis crossleyi. The sequence goes on along the minus strand of VYZQ01064476.1, from coordinate 35,389 downwards.
TGCCTTCCATCAGGAAGGATAGTCCTCATGGACTGACTTTTCTGTTGGAGAGACAAAAAGGCAGTTTTGGTTGTTACTTGGTGCCCAAAAGACAGGTAGGCTTTTAGAAGCAGCAGGTTTGGGAGCCAGTCATGCCTTCTGTTGCCCACGCTGACTGACATGCTACACACGCAGAAGAAATGTTTTAAATATTAAGATTACAGTGACAAGTGCTCAAAAATTAGAAAACACCAAAATCCATCTAGCTCATAAAAATGTATTTTGCTCCTGTCGTTAATTATATGATCACAGACCCCTTTTTCACAAAGTCCTCTGCTGGTGCTCTCTGAATGAACAACGGCTGAATATTTTATCTTCACTATGTAGTTTTTGCACTAAGCCTTGGGGATAAAGTCAGAGAAGGTAACCTGCATTACTCATGAAGTCAAAATACTTGAGGAAATGACTGCTGTGAAGGAACTGAGCGTGCTTTTGGTTTGCTCAGTTGTGGTAACTCTTCTGTAACCTATCCAATTAATTGCATTCTTGGACAGCATCAGCTGGTCCCAAAAACGGTCTCCTGAGATTGATACTGGGCCCCATGCTGTTCAACATCTTCCTGAGCAAACTGGATGATGGGATTGAAAGCACCAGTTTTGCTGGTGACACGAACCCAGGTGGTGAGATGAACACGGCAGGAGGGTGACCCACCTTACAGACAGCCCTGGAGAGGGCTGGGAGAGTCGGCGAGGGAGAACAACAGGAGGTTTAACAAAGATAAGTGCAAAGTCTTGCACTTGGGGTGACATAACTGACGAGCCCAGTACAGACCAGGTCCTGGCGCTGGGGAGCAGCCTTGCTGAAGGCAGCTGGAGATCCTGGTGGATCACACACTGACCAGGAGTCAGCAGGGCACCTCTGCAGCAACAAAGGCAAAGCAGATCCTGAGCTGCATCCAGAGGGCAATACCAACAGAGACAGAGCTGCGAGCACCCCACTCTGCTCAGTGCTTGACAGGCTGCACCGGGAGCACAGCCCAGTTGTGGTCTCCACAACTCAAGGAAGACACAGACGGGCTGGAGGCAGCCCAAAGGAGAACCACAAAGGTGGTGAAAGGGCTGGAGAAACTGCCCTATGTGGAAAGATCTAAGGAGATAGTTCTCTTGTCTCTGGAGAAGAGAAGGCTCAGGGAGCACCTTGTCACAGTATTCCAGTACTTACGGGGCAGACAGAAAGAGGATGGAGTCTCTCCTTTCACAAGGGGTCATATGGAGAAGACAAATGGCAATGGGTACAAGTTGCAGGGCAAAAGGTTTCATGTCAATATAAGAAAGAAATTTTTTACAGTAAGACCAATCTGGAACAACCTCTCCAAGGACATCATGGGATCTCCACTGCCAAAGCTTTCCAATATGTGATTGGTCAGGGGGCCAGGTAATCTCATCTAGGCTCCCTTTCCCATGGAAGGATAGACCAGATGATATTTCGAGGTCCCTTCCAATCTGGGCTGCTCTATGATTCTGTGATCACCCAAACAGATTCATTAACCCTTAACGAAAGTTAGCCTGAAAAAATTCATTGCAGGGAAAAATTTAGGTTAAAGAAGTTAAGGATTGTTTGCTTATAGAAAAACTGATTATATTATTTGGCAAATTTTAGGCAACTGCGGTGGTAGATAGTGCTGCCATTTCTCCCCATGCATTAAATTTCTTGAATATTTTGGTTTTATTTATTCCCTAGAATTAAATCCAAGTGGTACAATAAAGACAGAGACCTATATAGAGGCAGGTAAATTAAATTAGTTTGGGGGAAAAGAGTAATTAATTAATGTATTTTAATCTAAAATGCTAAGACTTTTCAAATGAAAACATATTGCTCCTCAATGTTCAGTGAACACAGAAAGGAGTTTTCATGGGGAGAGATAATTGTATAAAAGTAATTCAAAAGCAAAAGATAAAATTGAAACAGCTTCAATCTAGTAAATACAGATTGCCAGTTTTTGAAGACTTAGAGCTGTCTTTATGAATACAAAAGAGTTATCTCTATATAATTGAGATTATTACTGCTGAACTAAGCATAAGATAGTGATTACAACAATGCCTCACTGGCCTGGTTAGTTGGGGTGAAATACTACTCCCATTAAAGTCGTTAGAAAGTTACAGGTTTCACTGCAGCATTACTGAATTTCTAAAGAAAATTTAGGTGTAGGGTGACTCAGGTGGTGTTCAGGCTTGATTTGCAGTGAAGATGCCATTAGTGAGAAAGAAGATAGAGCCCTAAATTGCTTTAACTCTTTTCAGTACTTGATTCGTCACTACATGACACACAAAACAGCACAACTGAGCTGGAAACAGTCTTCTTGTTGAGTGAAAAATTTAGGGGTTTCAAAAATCAAATTCTATTCATTAACTCAAACACAATAATCTGCATTTTGCCCTACAGCAAATTTTAATAAATTATTTGAATCACAGTAAACACTTCATTTAAATAAGGTACAGTGATTCATTGCTGTTTTGGAAATTTTTAAATACTAGATTAGACTTATTTTAAAATTTCAGAAAAAAATATTCGTGCAGTTATGAAAATATACCCAAGTGTGCATCTTAACATTCCAAAGCTTATTTAAAAAAAAAAATTGAATTCAAATAATTCTTTGCAACTGTCTTCTATTAGAAAAGTTTTTAAACCATTATTTAAAACAATTTAAAAGGAAAATGTTTGACTAGTCCCATAAAGGGTACTACATATGCTGCATAAACCTAAGTATTAATTGTAGGGTTTTTTACTAAGCTTGGAAAGTGAAATTCTGACTGTTTTATAACTGCATTTATTTTATTTTTATTAGCATTTGGTTTGGGTAAAACATCCAGAAGTGCCTGGCTGGGACCTCAGCTCACTTCCCAACACGCCAGGCTGCTGTGAACTTGTTCTACAGTAAATATCCACATCCATGTCCTGCATTCCTGTCAAACTGGAAGTCTTGTTCATCACCCCTACAAGAATCATAGGTACCAGCAGAAGCACTCCTTGCAATAAAATCTGGTGATTTCCTAATCTGCCATGAGCCTTCCCAGTGCTCGATTTTCAGCTTCCTGGTGATTGTTTCTCAGGACTTGTGGTAAAATTAAGCTGAACAGATCTTAAAGAATAACTTCTGTTGCTCACATCACTGAAGTGGTAAAATCTTCATTCTGCATGTAGCTCTGTTATAGTCCAACTGAAGCACAAGGAAATATATCCAATTTGGGAAAACTATTGAAATGCAGAGAAATTGTTCTCCCAGCACGAATAAACGTTAGCAGACTTTGGCTAATCTGAGTTTTCATTAATAAGGGTTAGCAGATATAGGATGTACTATCACAATTTTAGACGTTGCACTATTTATTGTCACTCTCTTTCTTCTTATTTTTAATTGCAATGCTGGAGTTAAAGTAATGAACAAGAGCATTTGCATACCAAGGACAGTGATGGGGAACTTCGCTTGTTGCTGTGCCCCTGCAGCCTCCAGCTAATCTCCTGCCAGCACCAACCATCCACAGTGCCAGCTCCTGCTCACACACAAACACTTCACAACCTGTTGATATTCAACAGAGGAATTAGAGCAGACCATTTTCATTTGTAGATGTAAATCAGTGCTAGGGAAGCAATTAGAAGTGCCCTAAAGTCTGATTTAGTTAAGACCATAGGAATACCCAAGAGCCAAAAAAATCAGCTTGATTAGCACAGATCTGTTCCAGCAGAGCCCTCCAGCAAGCATGGAGTCATCACTGCCTTCAGCAAGAGGACTTGCAAACCCAGTGTGGAGTGTCATATATAGATGATTGCTTTTGTTTGCAAATAATCCTGTGCTGAAGGTCTGAACCGTGCTAGCCCAGCACACACAACCTCCCCCTGCCCAGAAAAAAACCAACAGAAATGACTTTGTACTGTAGCACTGCAGCTTTGGATGCAGTCTTAGCTTAATTAATAATCAACCCTTCCACTCCTGAGGGCCACCTCTCAGCACTGTCACACATTTCCTTCAGCACGCTTGCTTGCTTTTGGAGACATAGCTGCAAGATTGACAAGTGCATGAAACAAAATTACCCCCCTCAAACCAGAAAGAAGGTGTCCTCTCAAGGTCATGCTCAGACAAATGGCAGGAGCTGTGTGCTAAATCTCCAGCAATTTACCTGGGCTCCGGGTAAACAGAATCCTTCAGTATCCTGTGAAGCCCTAATGACAGCTCCTCCTCTTTTTCCTCCTCCATCTCCCATATCAAATTCATTGTGAAGTTTCAAGGGGGAAAAGTACTCACAGAGGTTATTCTAAAGCTCAAATCTAAATGCATTTTTAAACACTGCTGAACTCACTGCAGATGCCACGCACTAGACAAAGAGCTGCAGAAGGCCCACAATAATACGCTAATTCCATTGCTAGAAGAAAGGCAGAAGACTTCAATCAATCTTGAAATTAACTTTGCATTTAAAAATGTAACAGCCTCTGCACTGCGTAGAGTGTCAATTCTTTTATCATGATTACTTGTTATGTGTCAAACCATTTAGTCTCACCTCCTATTGTGCTGTGATTGAGTTCATGGCAGCAAACATACTGGCCATAAAAACAATGGAAGCTTGAATGCTGTCTGAAATATTTGTTTCATCGAAGCTGAATAATCAAATGCACATTATGATTTTTTGTCAACAACTTTAATTTAGTTCTGTTTAATTGATTGCCTATGCCTTACCCATTTTTTTCTCCATAAAGGAGGCCTGTAGGACAAACAAGAAGCAAAATTCCTAGCTAAAGCTCATATTCTGTAAATAAAGAAATGGATGAGAGCATTTTTATGCATTTTTTTTTCAAAAATCCTCCTCTTTTCTTCTAGTATCCCTTTTGTCCATTTAAAGCTTTTTTATCCAGTTGGTGGCTTCAAACTTTTTGACCTGGATGCCTAAAACATTTTTGGTGAGCTACAAACCTTTTGGAGTTTCAAACACTTGGATTGCTTATAACATCTATGAACTTACTACTTTTAGATGTATTTTGGTGGTCCAAAGTCTGAAAATGTCTGGACTTGCCGCAGCTTACTACTCAGTGAGCATGCAGGATGTGTGGGATGGGCAAATGTCCCCCCAAAAGGGACTGGAGTAAAAATGGAGACAAAGCTCCGCTCATCTGCTGTGCTAATGAGCACTGCTGAGCATGGCACAGAGGATGTCAGAGCCTGAGGGTCTCTGTGCTGCCTGGGGACAGAGCTTGTGGACATCTCAGTGCTTCTGACATCTGCTGTAGGACTGTCCCAGTCCCACTCTGCGCCTCTGTGCATGCAGAAGGTGTAAAAGCACAGAACAGAGAGGAAATTTGTAAGTGAAGTGGTCAAGGAGGTAAATAGATCTTCCAGCACACCTGACCCTGTTATTGGTCTTCTGATAATTAGTGTTGGCCACAGCAGCAGTAGACATGGGATGCTATGAACTAAAGTTATCTTGGGCTTATTTGTTTGTTCTAGTTTTTTAAAATATTTCTTTTTAAGATGTAGAAAGCTCTGAAATTCATATTGCAACCTTTTCATGAAACACCTTTACTTGAAGTCTTGTGTGAAAATCATTAAAATTTGGATTTCTCTAACAACTAAAGAAAGGCCATGTCCTGTAGCATACTTTTTATCAAATTCCAGTTTGATAAGAAATGTTCTATGCCTTTGAAGTTAGGTGCAAATCTTACCTTCCCTGTTTATTGCAAAGACATTTTCACCTAGAAAACGAAAATGATCCTTTAGCCTTGTGGTCCCAGTGTGAATATTTGAATACAATCCCACAACTAGATGAAGAAATACACCAAGGTGAATATATATAGATGGAAAAAAAAAGGAGAATGGGCTGTTTTGGCTGTGGTTAAGAGCAGAAAACAGGGGGCAACACATTGATGGAAGGCCTGCATTGTTATTCACTGTGAATTTTGCAGATCATTTTCTCTGCTTCACAACCTTTAAGTGCTAGTCCACTTTTTAACCTGCTCCATAGATCTGAGAGCACTGCAGATCTGCCCACAATACTACTTTATTAACTGCAGATAATGAGGTATGCAGCACTTCAAATAACAATACATCAGTCAGCAGAACAGGGAGCCAAAATGCCTGGCTTGGTTTGGCTTGCTGTCTACCTTCGCTCCAGCAATTATAATGGCTTGAGGCTGAGGCTGGAAAAATAAGAGAGATGGTATCATTTATCTTCTTTTTTTTCCAAAGAAAACCTTTGTAAGAAAGAAAGGTAATGTTTTTTTAACACTGAATTCGTGTTTCTTATTTATCCTTTATGTGAGTACATTTTTGTCCTACAGGCAAAGCCAGCTAAGTCAACCACTGCCAGAGATAATAGTTTTGGTTCTTGTGCCCACTTTGACCATGGCACAGCACTGACCATCCAGGCTCAGAAAGGGAAGATTTAGGGTGTGACCCCTGCTGAGGTGAAGGTTGGAGGACACTATTTCCACTGTGTCCAGATCTGCTCCTCACATCTCAGCAGTAAGGGCTTCATCCTCTCTCTGCCATGCTTGGCCTGTCCCCTGGACTCTGGATCAGCAAACTCAAATTTTTTATTAAAAAAACTTTGAAACATTTTGACTAAAGAGTGGCTCTCTTTTCTATCTGTTAACCTCTGAAGGATATGAGGTGGGTTGTCATGGAGATTA
>VYZQ01064476.1:1638-12658 GCA_013400655.1 Mystacornis crossleyi | reverse complement strand
GCCCTGACTTAAAAGAGCCCCTCCCCTGTTATTGTAATTGTAATTTCAAATGTGTATGGGATATCTCCTTTTATGTTTTCCACTGATTGTGCTGATAGTGCAAGATAAAGAATGTTGTGTTATTGCAAACAACTGTAATTTTGATGTATATAATTCATTTTTAATAAGGACAACTTATTAAAATTTCCCCACATATTTCCCCTCAGAAATGCATTTAAAAGAGCCTGCAATAAACTACATTCTACAAAGCAAGGCTATTTATAGGCAAAAAACCAAAAACCCGAGTATGCTGGTTTCAAAGAAATTGCTTAAGCAGGTGCATACTAAAAAGCTGAGCTTGTTTGTGCACAAAAGCTCAAACAAAGATTTTTACTGGTAATTCAGAAACTTGGTGTGCATGTAGGTGGGCTAAAAAATAGCAAGTATACAGTATTTCCATATCAAACAAATTTTGATATCAAAGATTGCTCCTGCAAAATGTAAAAAAGCAGCAACTTTCCCTATAAATAGAGATCCTGTCTTCAGGAACAAGTTTTCAGGATTATTTTATTGGAAATGGAGGTAGGGGACAAAGGATCTCAAATGAGATGCTCAGCTAGAGCAGTTTAGTGTGGCATTTCAGTCCTGCCCCTTTGAAAGCTGCCCCTGTGTTTTTCGAATCTGAATCCCCCTGCTTTCCTCTCCAGAGTACATGACAACTGTGTTTCTCATGTTCACAGCTTCCACAGAGGATGTAGAATACAGTGCTTTATGCTATGCAGTGGTGTCCTTCCATTCTGGCTGATACTATCAATAAACTCTCTTTACTGACACGTGAACAATCCGAGGGTTTAGGTTTGGATGTTAACGCAGACAGATATTAGGTGTTGCCTTAGGTCCTGCCCATCCACCCCGCTGCTCCTCAGAACTGGTTAGGATTTCATCCTCTCATGAGTGTGAAAAATGGAGGAAATGCATCGAGGAAAACCAGCCCTCTTCAGCAAACCCCTGCAGCCTGGGCTGGGATGACTTCCTCAGTGGTCTGTTCCTTGCAACAAATGAACATTGCAGCAAAGAGAGAAAGGAGAATGTTGCAAGAGCAAGGAAGGTGTCTAGTTTGCCCCTTCTCATGACTGAAGAAATGAGAAATGTCATACTGGCATTCTAGTTCTGAGATCCCCATTGTAACCACTTTATAATATACTCCAGCATTGCCTCCTCTCTGTGTCCTGTTTCCAGCGCTGGACTTGGCCCCCTGCATGCCATGCTTGTATGCAGTTCGTGGACAGCAGGTCAGTACGTGATACACAGGGCCAGCCAGCAAAAATACATGAACTTCCTTGGATGCTTCAAGGAAGAGAAATGGGCGAGACATCCATTTGGCCTTCAGCATCGATTTAAGTTGGGACGATACCAAGAACAAGAGAATAATAGAAATTTAAGAGTGAATGAATGATGACTCACGCGGGTTAAACTCAACTTTTAAAAATTACATACTTGACGTATCTGGCCTGTAGCCTGCTGCGCATTTTTACGTTGTGTTTTCAGAAATAAGAGGATTTTTTTAGGTTGATCAGAGGCAGCTGTACTTTTTGAAAGGGCTTATACTGTATCTGTACTTTACACTACACTAATGGACTTCTCTGATGCAGCAATCCTAATCCATTTGGGCTGCTATGGATGGCTACAATTCTGTAAACTGGAGATAGTTTTGTTCCCAATTTAAACATGGATTTGAATGAACATTAGTGATGAGCAAACTGAAATTCTGGAGCTGCAGTTCAGTTTGAAAAGGACTGACATATTTATTTATCCAAACTTCCTGGGTTTACACAAGGTGCAACTGCAAATGACCTCAGGAAGAGAAAAGCCTTGGGACACTTTCAGCACTTCATGTATTCAGTGAAAGCTAAAACCACAGGTGCAGGAAGTGCAAGACGATAAAAACACAGTTCAAATGACTATTTTGTTAAAGTTTTGTTAAAATTTTGGGGTACACCTGTCTGCCCAAATTGGAATTGTTACTGGTTCATTTATTCATACCTCTATTAAAATGTGAAAGCTGGAGGTTACCAGAAAGTGTGTTGACAGTATTTTCATGCTGCTTGGCTGTACTTTCTAGTTTCAAGGGTGTGGTATATAGCTCTGAAGGCACCTTCTCCGATATATCAATGAAACTTCTGAAACTCAGAGCGTTCTCTGAGGGCAATAAGTCATTTTAGCAGACTAAACACTTTCAGCACAGTACTATTATAACAGAATCATAGAATATTCTGAGTTTGAAGGGACCTGCAAGGACCATTGAGTGCAACTCTTAGGCCTGTACAGGACAACCTCAGGACAACCTGTGCCTGAAAGGACTGTCCAAAGGCTTCTTGAGCTCTGGCTGGCTGGGGCTGTGACCACTTCCTTGGGGAGCCTGTTCCATTGGACAACCACCCTCCGGGGGAAGAACCTTTTCCTAATATCCAGCCTAAACCTCCCCTGACACAGCTTCCTGCCATTCTCTCAGGCTTCTTCNCCTGTCACTGATCACCACAGAGCAGAGATCACTGCCTGCCCCTCCTCTTCCTCTCACAAGGATTTATACCTGCAAATATACATAACAACAAAATAACACATAAAATTACAAATTATAAATAATATAGGACTATATAAATATACAATATTCAATATAGAAATACATTATATTTATTGTATTGACTGATTTGTTTATTGTGTTTTGGTGGTTTTTCAATTTTTATTTGGAGATGGTCCAGGAACATCCCCATGCAGTGCTGTAAATTCATAAGAGGGATCAGCATTTGATCCTATAATACTTGATTTTAGCCTTGACATGCTATAAATAAAGTAAATCTATTGACTTCTAAACACCTTAATCTAGGAATGAAGGCAAGAGCTCTTCTCAGAGTGCCAGAAGAGAAGGAAGGGGAGCCTGTAGGCACTGTCTTCATAAAGAGAAAGCACGTGTATGTCATGGGCTCAGCCTTCAGAAAGACAAATGACAATTTGGATACTTGTGGAAAGAAGAAACAGAATTTAAAAAAAAAATAGGATTTCTAAACATCTTTTGTGAAAAATGTTGAGTGTGTTTTCATGAGAATTCCTTTTGCCTTGTCACCAATAAAAACTTCATATAAGAACAAGCCTAAATTATGTCTTTTTTTCCCCCTCTCTGCCTTTCCTCCAAGACTCTGAATTTTTTTTTTCCCTTCAAAAACAGCAGCCAAGTAACTCTTGTCACAGAGAAAGAACCAGAAATCTCTATGCTGCTAATTGGTAGTTTTCAAGTTAGGTACAACCTTTGGTCCTACCTCACTGCCTCCTGTATGTATCACTTTCTATGAACAGCTGAAAGCAGAAGTGTGCGATTCAATAAAACAAACCAGAAATTAGAAGGAAATATTTATGCTTTGATTATTGATTTTGACACAGCCTAGAAAGCAGACAGATATGGCATAAATGCACATTCATCTTTTTGGGTAACAGAAAATATTTCAAACTATTTATATTGGTTGTTAAATATAAAAGATTAGCAAAACAGACAGATTTATGCCTAAAAATACTTCTAAAGAGATCAAAGATAACTGCACATGGTTAGCGAAGTATTGAAGGTACTATCACTTGTAACTAAGGTGATTGTAACCTCTGGACTCTTCAACTCCATTTCTGACCTTGTGAGGCAACAATCAGTGTCCTGGAGTCTCCTGTTTTCTTCTGGCCTGGCAGAGTTGGCTGCTGCTTTCTGTATTATTCAATACAAAGTGGGACCAAATGAAATAGATTTAAAAGCTCTCTTAAAAATGAAAACCATGTCAGAAAAATAAAGGCTAATCAGACAACCTGATTTTTTTTCCCTATAATTTATTAAAAATTTGCAGTTTTCATAGAGCTGGAGGTGCCCTTACTTGCTATTACAGGAACACCTTCAATTTTGCACATTTCTCAATGCTGACTTGCTGTCCACAGGGTGCTTGTAGAATAGCATATGGTGCACTCTGGACAATTTTTCCCCTATTAGAGAGTCACAGCACAGCTTTGGCAAGCAAGCATTTTAAGGATCAACAGAAAAGTTGGGAGCTAATTTTCTGTGTTGGTTCAATTAGAGTTACCCTGCAACTCACAACGTCCTTCTATTCTCTCACCTGCCATAGCTGTCATGAATTTGGAAGTGCGTACTCATTTAAATCAATACCAGATTGCCTTAAAATCACTCACACAATATGCTCTAGACTGTATTATTCTCTTCAAGAAGGTCTAAAGAGCTGTTCCCTGTTTCCTTTACATAAGGGTCTTTCTCAATTAAATTCCATTTAGGCATCTTGTCCACTGTTGATTATTAAATGCAATTGCTTTTACACTACAAAGATGATGCAGAATATGTGCACGAATCCCACACAAATGTTTGATAAACCAAGCACACAAATACATAAACAGAAAGAAACACATATCAAGATGAACATTTGTCCATGTATGTGCCATATGGAAAGTAACCCCCATTTTTAGCATCTGGTTTTGTATTTCTGTGGTTTGCACAATATTCTCATCTATAAATCCCCCAAAACACCTCCAGGATCTTCCCCTAATGTGTATAGGCATTAACATATTGCCACTGCAACTGATAGGAGTCCTATTTGCTGAAAGTCAAATGTGTATTGAAAAAGTTGAGACTTCTCAGCATGGGAAGGATGCAAGCTGCAAGATAATTGGGATACAGTTAAATTGGGATTTGGAAATTCAGCTCTACTCAAACTTGTACTCCCACTGATCAATTTTTTTCCCCCGAGTCTTTGAGAGCCTCGTGTCTGTGAATCTGATTTATGATGTATGGAAGGCTACTTTTAAAAATGTATACACAGACCCAGAGAACTCTATACAAGAAATTAGACTAATATAATCGAAGACCAGCTGGCAATACATGTTGGGCAAAAAAGGAAGATGTGACAACTTCAGCTAAACCAACAGACAGAATCACTTGATTTGGTCTCTGCACATCTTTAAAATCATGCTCTGTGAACATTGTTATGACAGGGAAAAACAAGATTTTTTTCCCTGTAAAATTAAATGTCACTCTTGATAGCATAATATCTGAAACATCATCCTTCCAAGTCCATAGCAATACTTTACACAGAAAATTAAACTCTCTCTCTGTTTATTGAGTGGATAATGCTGTCTTTGAATGTGTGAGAACCCCTGCTAGGTGAGAAATTAAAAAAGAAGCACTATAAAGTCTAATGGTATGTATGAAATACCAAAAAGAGAGAAAAAGGTAACTTAATTGGTAATCAGAAGAAATCATAAAACTAATCATGCAATTAATGTCTTAAAAAGCCAGCATATGAGGTGTGTATAATTACTAGAAAACAATGCAGTGATGGCTTCAAGGATTAATGAATTAATGATTGTTGGGGGGAGGAAGATTTGATCTACAATTTTAGAGGTTAGCTTTAAACCCATGCTTAAACTATTACTTTACTTTGTTTACAGGAAATGCCCTCACCTTACACACAGAATTTATCTCTGAAATTAGTATTTTTAAAATATTCCATTGGAAACATTTTCCTTGAGAAAGATGCAGATGTGTTTCTTTTTCCTTGATACAGCTCCCCATTGTCCCCCCTTGTTCATGAAAATTGAGGACTCTTGGCAAGGAGAAGAGTTTGGGCAGCACATACATCAAAATGACACAAAGCCTAGAGAAATTCACCAATTGCAGGTGCCAGAATAAATTAAAAAGTATCTTGACATATATAAATATTTTAATTTTCTCTTTAAAATGTAAAGTGCTACACCACATATTATCAATTGTCCTTTGTTTTGTACACACATTAAAAATAAATTTGTGTTCTGGTGCTGATTGCTAATTTACTGATGATCTTATATATCAAGATGTTAATTTGTTGATAAAATGAGGTGATAGAAAATTACAAATGATTTAAGACTGCTGTACTTCAAAACATAAGCAGTCCTTTGATTTAGTTGCCAGCTACAAAGATTTCAAACCATGGTACGTAAACACTGGTCTTTGTTCCTTTTTCTTCCTTTCTGTCATGTGGTTCAAATGTGTGCATCTGCTGCTAGACGTGATAGCAATGCATGCTGGATGGAGGGTGATGAAAGGATTGTTTTTTTTATGACAACAGAGACCCAGAATTCAAAAACTTTCAAGGAAGGGCTGAAAGGATGGTCCAGAGAGGAGGATGCTGGCTTAGGACAGAGAATACCAAATGCATCCCCAGGGCATCCCTATATAGCCCATCCCTGACTTGACTCCGCATTTGTAATTGAAGGATACAAATTACTTCCCTACTTTCACAGATTTTTAGAGAAGTAAATACCTTCAAGGCTGCCAGGTAGATGGAACTCTGCTACAGTAAGAGCAGAAAGGTGACTAGTGCAGGTAGAAGCTTTAAAAACTGTATGACTAACAGGGTAGAAATTTTTAAACTAAAAAATAGGTGAATCCTTGTAAAATGTGCCACTGTTAGAAGTGTAAGCCCTTTCTATGAGAAGTTTGGCAGAGGCTGTGTTCCCACAAGAGCTGTGGTGCTCCGGGACTCGAGCTGGTCGTGGGTAGTTCAGGTCTCAGCACAACTCCTCTCTTCCCTTCCAGATAATGCTCTCAGCGGGGGAAAGGAGAAAAGGAAGGAAAAAGAACAAGACAGAACAAAGCAAAGAAGAGACGGAAATGAGACTGAGAAGGTATCAAGTCAGTTCTCAAGCCTGTTGCTCTCTTTCCACGTGGGTTATGGACACTCACAGTTCATTTCTATGCTTCAGCTACCAGCTGTAGTAGTGGTTATAATACTTGGCTGCACCTCTGAGGGGTTCCATCACCCCTCCTTTAATGGCTGATGCACTCACTCCGTGGCAGTGACGGGGCTTTGAGACAGGCACAATAAATATCACAGGTGAAAATGGTGTTTGCACATGTTTGTGTGTGAAGGACTGGGGTGAGGCCGGGCAACAACAGCCACTTCATACTGAACAGTCACTTACATCTAATGATCTCTGAATGACCATCTAAAGCCAGACTCATCCAGCCACTGCTTGATGCAGCCTCCTTCCCATGTGCCTACAGGGAGGCAGCAGTGGGAATAGGATCATCACTTCCAGGTGTCGAGGTCCCAGGGCTGTCAGCTGCCCCAGACAGAATTCAATTTTTTTTCAAAAGAAGTGCGATTTTTTTTTTTCCTTTTTTAGTGCATTTCCTTCCTTCAGTGAGTTTGGAGCTGGTTTTGGTGGAAGCTAGAGAGTCTTACAGTAGTTTTGATATTTCTAGATCACTGATTCTCTATTTTGCTGTTGCTGGAGCTCTGTGACCTGCTGTGTGAGACACTGACTACCCTGTCATCCCAGTGAAGTTAGTGGCACAAGGCTGCTGGGAGGGCTGGACAGGATCATATTTTGATTTGGCAGAGCAAGGACTTCACTAAACCTCACTACTGAGGGCAAACATATGCCTTTTCTGATTTTGCATAGGGCTGGACTTCTGCTGTCCTTTGAAATCACAGTTTGTGTTGTCTAAATAAGATTAATTGTAGCTCTTTTTGCTAGACATGGATGAAGAGGTGCCCTCCGTGGGGGGGATGGGCATGAGTGGATGCGTGGGGCACGGGGTTTCTCTCTCCCTGTTCCCTGGTCATGTGTACCCCAAATCCTGTCCCCTATTGGTCAGTTTGAATGTAGCCCGCGGGAATCCTGTACTTAAGGGGATGTTCACGGGACCCCGGGGGGTTGTTCCAGACCTGTTCTGGGAGCAGGTCGCTGTCGGAGTCCCTGCCGGGCTCCGGCCATGTGCGGCCAGGGGGAATAAAATCTGAAAACATCTATCAAATATCGTCTCCTTGATTCTTCCACGGCTCAAGGCTCTCTCGCAGGGAAAGGTTGCAGCCACCTCACTGCAACACATGGACATAGAAGATATTTGGGGACCAAAAAAGATACTAAATCATGTAAATCACCGTCAGTTTTCTGTTTTGCATTCTGCAAAATAAGCCTTGTCTTTTCTATTTTTGGACAAATAATACAAACACTGATTTACAATAATGGGATCTGACCAGCAAGAGAAACTATTCTTTTCTTAATAGCCAAAGAAAACTTGAGATGTGGATTTCTCAGTCTTTAAAAACATAGGAGTGATCCAACCAAGTTAGACCAAAAATGTACATATTCAACACTCTTCTTGTGGCAGCAGCCACTGGTGGGTGCTCGGAGAAGAGTAAGATCAGCTGGAGAAGCAAGTCAGGACACTTGCACTCAACACTGGCCATGTGATGATCCTCTCCCAGTCTCCACTCCCTAACATCGTGGGATTTAGTTTGGAGGCTTCAGGATCTTGAGCTCTTCTGTGGATACCACCCGATCTGAAAGATGGTCTGACATCCTGTGATGTGAGGGCCTCTATCCCTGCCTCTAAGCAGAGAGGAGAGGAAGGGTACTCCTGAATCTCACACTGTGGAGGCATCTCATTTAAACTGTCCTCCTATACTGAAGTTTTGGAATCTCTTGACTAGTCAGAACCACCCTAACTCTTACCAAGCTTAGGATGTTAAGAAGACTTAAAGCAAGTTCTAATGCTTTTGCCTTTATCTTGCCTCATAAAATGGCAAGAGAGATCTGAATTTTTTACTGATGGGAATTTGGTTGCTATGCTTTATCAAGAGAAGCTTGAATTCAGTGTTTAACCCCCAAGCATAATTGTGCATTTCCTTGAGATTAGAAAGCTGGGTAAGGAAAAGCTGAACCAAGGAAGAAATGGCTCCTGCAGTTCTGCAGTCTGTCTCCTTACCCATATCCTGCAATATGACACAAAGAACTTTGACAGAGCTCTGATTTGCTCTGACAATTCATAAAGTAAACAAAAATTAACTCCCCTATCTTGATGAATTTCCCTTAACATATATCCATCATCAAGAAAATTCTACTTATAACACCAGCAGAAAATTTCTCAGTACAAGTCTTTTCTAGGCATCAAAGCCACTGACAACACTCAGAAAAAGTCAGATGGATTAATTTTCCTTTTCATGAAAGTTATTAAAGTCTCAAAATTTCTAATTGCATATTTTATAATCAGAAATGTTAGCACTTTGTCTTGATGTAACATAAAAAAAAATCAGATCAATTTAAGTGAAGTCATTCTTGAAAGCTGAACATGAAAATACATGTTTTGATTAATATGACTAGGTAATGCATGAGTTAGAAAAATAGATTACTGGAATTTCTACCCTAAACCCACAGTTTACTGTATAAAATTTTTTTTGCTGTAAAGTTCCAAAAAAAAGATTCATTTTCAAAATTGCTTGGTATTTTGGATCTCATCTGATGCAAACTGTAGCTCTGAGTATTCACTAGCTTTGAAAATCAAATGACAGTGACACATACTAAACACCAAGCCCGGAATCTAAATAATTCAAAATTAAAAAGTACTTTTGAGACTCTAGTAAGAGCCTTGACAAGAAGTGAAATAAAGTTTTCAGAACAGTGCAAAGGAATTTCTGAGTCTTCTAACTAGAAATATTCAATCGTGTCCACAAGACTGCTCTTCCCCCCCAGTCATGATCTGCTTTAGTATATGCTAATTTCTTTCACCCAAGCTGTTCCTTAAACCCATCTTTCCTGATTGTTTTTTTTTTACAAAGCAATTCAGCATTATTTAATCTTACATGACACTCAGACAGTGACTTAATAATTAATATGCCAAGTAAATCAGGTAAACTAAATCACCTCTTAAATTAAGAAACCAAATCTTTTCTATTAGAGCATAAACATAATTTAAAACATTGGTCTTAATAACTCATGCACTATTAAGGAAAGAGCAGGTGGCTTAGCATTGCTAATGCTGAATTGATATTACAGAAAAATATGAGAATCTTGGGTTGGTGTATTATGTACTTCAGTTGCTTTCTAGCTGTACCATCAGCATTTAAATCATGAAATTAGATTCCTATTCATGAGAAACACTCTTCTGAATTTTAACATGCATATTATAATTATTTTTAGAAATTAAGGGATAACATTNCATTTATTCCTGGGGGATACTATTTATTTTTTTATTTTATTATTAAAATAGCATGTTTTTAAACATTAACTACCAAACTGCAGGAAGCAGGGCAGGTATCTCCCTGATAATCAGTAGTCAAACATGCTCTTCCCATTAGCAGGGTGGGTGAAAACAGAGGCTGAGCTGGAGTCAGTGTACACTGAGTGCCCCAGCATTAGAAGTTCAGGAAGGGTCACTGATGGGCCTACAGGCAGTTTTGTTTAGCTCTGTTTTGCAATGGCCATTTAAAGTCTTCATTTTGGTGTTTTTTTTCTTTTTGTTGTTTTTTTTTTTTAATGCTCACAGACCTGCACCATAAAACTCCTGTGCACAGTTTACAGCTGCTCAGCATCCCCCCCAGGCAGAAACAGAGAAGTTTGTCTCCTGCCTGCTCCCCAGACCAGAATTCACCCTTAGTTTCTGCAGAGTAACATCGTACATTCTACACTGAGAGCCAGTAGCTTTCACTCTGATACATTCAAGGACATGAAAATAGGGACACACTGTCTCCCTCTGCACTATGTACCAATTTTGCAGTGGTTTTTTGCACTTTGATGGTGAAGATGTAGCATTTAAATATATATATTGCAGAGCAAGGCTGAAAGCAGATGCCGAAGCGGTGGTACATAGAATCCACTGTTACGCCTTCTTAAATTATGAAGGTAAACCTGTCACAATGGCCACTTACTCATAGAAGTTTCCTGATTACCCTTGTATATTTTGAGCCTTTGGGTATTCATTCATCTTCCCCCTACTCATACAAAACCTTTGTTAAAATACTGGTACTATTTGCATCTAGATCTCTTTTTCACATTGGGCACATTTAAATGATGGATTTAGTTGCACAACAACAGAATGAAAATATCAGGGAAAATAAATGCCACAGGAGGAAAAATCTTTACACTGTGACCTGCAAAACAAGATTATTCATTTAGATAAGTATAGTTTAAAATGCCTTACTGTAAGATCTGCAAGGACCCTGTAAGAAATAAACTTCAG
>VYZQ01064475.1:106670-123848 GCA_013400655.1 Mystacornis crossleyi | reverse complement strand
ACCTGGACCCCCAGGTCCTTTTCACAGCTCTGCTTTCCAGCATCTCAGCCCCCAGTCAATAGCTACATCCAGGGTTGCCCCATCCCAGGTGCAGAATCAAACACTTATGTCTGTTAAACTTCACACAGCTGGTGATTGCTCAGTCCTCTCATTTGTCAAGGTCTCTCTGCAGGACCTCTCTGCCTTGTAGGGAGTCAACAGCTTCTCCCAGTTTAGTGTCATTGACAAGGTTATTTAGTATTCCTTCTAGTCCTGCATCCAAGCTGGTTATGAACATGTTGAAAATTCACCAGTCTTTGAGCTGTTTGAGGTTTCCCACACTGCAAGAAGTCTGGAGGCTACAGCTTCTCCCCACATGAATGTAGACACCGTGGTGAAATGTGGGTGTCCCCATTCCCCACGACTTCAGGGAAGGGAGCAGATTTCTCCTTGACAAAGTTCATCTCCTACCCTCCATATAAGAGTTCTACATCCCATGGTCAAGCTCCTTCAATGTTAAGAATGGTAACCTGAAAACTGTATTTGAATTGCTTTTTCTTTTTCAATAGGTGCCTCTAATCCTACATATTCAGGATGAAAAGTTCTGATTCTCACTTGAAGGTAGCTGATACTGTCCTGAGTCCAAACACAGCTTTCAACACTTGCCGGGGGGAATTGAAAGGCCCTTGTTCTAGCCCACAAGAAGTCCTTCCAACAGCCACAGGAGGCTCTGAAAAAATGTTGCAGACATACTCTGATTCCCACGGGCCGCATAATCTTTTCCAGGAAGATGATGGGTTCTTCTGTCCATGTGGGCTTGAGACAGCTGAAAGCAGGAAAACTCTGAGGCACTTGTATATCATCAATTAAAATGCCTGTGGCATGCTGGAAACAGAAGCATCACAGCCAGGATAAGATGAATGGAATCTAACATGAAAGATGGGGGCATCTAGGGGATTTGGATGGGCTGTGCTATTCCTTTTCATAGTTCATTCCACAGTTTCTCAAGAATCCACTGAAGTGCTAAAAAAAGGAGCCACCTGGTCAACACTTATCTGACTCGGCAGGAAGTGACACTGCTGTGGGACAGACTTATGAGGGAGCCTAAAGCTGTTTTTGTTCCAGACTGGGAAAAAGCCAAAATGCTTTCACAAAGCGGAATGAAGTCACATCTCCTGTCTCCATATTATTTGCCTTTATCTCAGTGCCTCAGGAGCTATTCTGTCAAAAATACATTTTCAAAACATTTTCGCCATCAAACCACGAAATAAAAACTGCCATTAAAATGTTCAAAGTAGCTCTTCAGTGGAGGTTTATCTGACTGCAGGGGCAGGATCTCCTTTATAGTTTGCAAGTTATAAACACTTTTTTCCCAGACCTTTGACTGAAAAATGCACAGTACTTGATTGCTGGAAAAGCACTTACTACTATCCACATTTGGACACACTGCAAAAGCACCTGACCCAAGGAAATGCTTTTCAGAACTTTTTTTTTTTCCCCCCAAAATTCTGTTTTATTGAAAACTGAAGAGTTTTGCAGAAGCATGTCAGCTTTGACCAATCTTGTCTTGAGTCCAGGATGGAATTTTTGCTGGAGAAAAGCTGTAATGCCAGAATAGCTTGATAATTATCACATACTCTCCTGCTTCAGCCAGAGCAGTTAGGAACTCAGAACAGACAGGACCCTGTTTCTTGAGGTCCTGTTAAGGGTGGCTATCACTTGAGAAAAGTGATCTCTGGCTCTCTTGAGTGTTTCAATTAGAAGTTTCAAACAGACTGAGGTTTCCAGATTAAATTACAAAAAGTAATTTAAAAACCAAACCAGAGTTATTTTCCTTGCAGTACATGAGCTGCTGTCTCTAGAGGAGGTCCTGGTTTCCCACCACAATCAATGGCTGGGACAGCAAAGACACAGCGTGTTCACACTTGCTCACAAAAGCCTTTTGAAGCAGAAAGCTGCAGCTTGAGACAACAAGACCCTTGCCCTTTCCTTAGCAAACACACACTCACACTCTGTTGCCACTGCTGGAGGCATGTTTCCTGTCCCAGCATGACCGTGTCATCTCCGTTTATCTAATATGACTTGATCAAGTTAGTCTTTGATAGCTTGTAGGGAAAATGGGGCCTCACTTACTCTCTGTCAGGCTGTTGACAGCAAAACAAGATCTGTTTCCTTTGGGCTTGTGGTATTTTGGTTGGGTTCTACTTAACTTTCACATATCAATCAAAGAGGCAGCCTCAAACATGATGCTCCAGCAGTTCAGTGCAATAAATTAAACATTTTCTGGTGGAGATGGCCTCATGCTGAGGTTGAAATTGGCCCTATAGGTCTGGAAAGGATCCTCTAGCTTGTTTGCCTCCTATCAAAACGATAAAAAGAAACTTTTGGGGGCATTTATGGTCAAACATTTGAATTTTGCAAGGATTTTTAAAAATGTTTTTGAAAGCTTATCTGCTGCTTGGTTTTAGATCAGCAAAATTCCGTTGAAAACACAGGTTCTCGTCTGTCAGTTAAATCCTATTAAAATGCTACGTCCTGGACTTTTGAGTGAGTTCTGGCATCTTGGTGCACAAAGGCATCCTGGGTTGTTAATGACAGCTCATCCAGGTCCAGGTCTGTGACCAGCTGTCACTGCAAAGTAACTCTATGGCAGATCAGCTGGCCTCTCTGCATGGGCTGGACAGTGGTACTGACCCTGTGCAATCAGCAGGAATTGCCAGGTGATTACATTCATCCCAAACAGTTTTCTCCTGGAGTTGTATAAAAACCCCTCATTTTGTCTGCCATGCTCCAAGAGCATCTGCAGGACCATGACACAACAGGCAAGTACCTTAGTCCTGTGCATATAATTTTTTAATGGATTGTCTTTTCATAAGGCACTCATCTGATTCAATTTTCCAAGCAACTGTATTCACTAAAGAGTGAAATTAATAACCTTCTTATCCTGTTCCTGCTGCCATAGTTATTATCACTTTTTAAATTACTATTATTGCTACTATTTTTTTATTTATCGAAGTACTGCCAAGGAAGAAAGTTGCCCTGTTCCAGTCATTTATCCCACTGAGGATACTGTCCAAATAGATAATGCAAAAGAGAAGAGATGAGTTAAATGCACAGGCAAATTCAGTGGTGCGGTGGCAGTCAGTATCACTTGAACTGTACTGTGTGATGGTTGTCAGGTGTCAGGAGGGAAGGCAGTGAATTACCTGCAAGGGGTTGAGCTGAAGCAAAGGAGAGGTGGTGGGAGAGGGAGATTTACACTGGTAGGTTTTGTTCATACAGTCTCTCTTTCCAAGGTGATTAATGCCAATATTGATGGGAGAAAATATAGAAGTTTCTCTTCCAATACAAACAAAACTCATTGAACTGAAATTTGTCAAATGATGGTGTCAGTGCAGATAAAACTAAACTCCTTGTATGAAGAGCATAACTAAAAATAAAACCAGACCATTTCTTATCATTGTATGACACCCGTTCCTCAGCAATCAGACACTGCTGAAGCACCGTGTTAGAGAAATTACTGAGAGTGTGGGGAAACACCATCTGCTTGAATTACTTGTTGGTTCTTTAGTTCTGATTCATTATCACTGACCCTTTATAAAGAAGTCGTGTTCCAAAAATACATCTGTGTAGCAAACCTCACCATTTCCCTATGGTGCTTCACAGCACTCAGCTCTGCACATCCCCCCACCCCGCTCCGACACTGCTGGGACAACCTCAGTGACAATTGCTCGAGTGCTGGCCCTCGGTTAGCAGACAAATTATTTTTTGCAGAGAGAGATGGGAATGTGATTTCATGGGAGGCCTTTCTTCAGTACCAAAAGAGAGCAATCCTATCTTAATGTGTTAAGGTCCAATGAATCAGATAAGACCCTATCCAAATGCACGTCAGGACAAGCTCAAGACATTTTCACATGCCTTTGTACTTTGCACAAAGTGCCACTTCGTGCAGTGGAGTATCCAACAGCAATGACAGCTTCCTGGCGGGTCATGACGTTGTTACCCAGATATACCCCACAGTAACTAAAAAAAAAGCCATCTTACTTTTGTTACCAGGATAGCTGTCTGCAAAATTCACCTGGAGAGCAGCCAGTCATATCTCTGCTCTGTTCTGCCTTCCATGACTTTGTGATTGACTTCTGCAACCCCAAATATGAGCACAGGCTATCATTAGTTCGGAGGCTTGCCTAGTGACAGGCAGCACACCCACCCAGCATCAGCAGCAGAACATGGGATGGATCCTACCACAGACATCAAGAGACAACAGTCAAGGATTTCAGTTGGCCCCTTAGAAACTCACAGAAGTTCATGGGATTCTTTCTAGAAAATTGCTTGCTGCTTGATGGAGCCCAAGTGGAGAGGGGATGATTGTACAGACAACTTCTCCAGCACCTCAAGTGCCTAAAGCAGTGCCCAGAAACACAAAACTAAAAGACATGAGAGAAAGAGAAATCAACTTACATGTTTCTAATTCCCCTTGGGTAGAGCAGTTATTTATTAAGGAGAAGAGCTGCCTTTGCTTAGTTTCCCATATGACAATTCTCTGCTCAATCTTATCTTGGAGTGACTCATAATATGGGTCAAAAGGTGAAGAGAAACTTTGTGGTAACCTCTTCATAACCCTCTTGTAAAGTCTGTTTTCTTTGGCTCTGCATTTGTATTGGTAATCAGTGGGCAATTTCCCCTCATCTCTGTTTTCCACCCTTCTTTTTTTTAATTGAAAACTTGGTAAAGTTAAGGCTCCTTTTGTACCAAAAATGTCCCCCCTCCTTTCCTGCCTCGTTTGTCATGTGCATTCCTCCATTTCCCCTCAGGCCATATCCTCAGCTACTGAAAAATGGCAAAACTCCATTGCCTCCGTAGGTAAGTCCATCAGTGCTCCAGGAGGACTTCTGCCCTGCCCCAGGGAAGAGCAGTGTGCTAACACGGCTGGATGTAGTCCCTGGGGGCTCCTACCCTGCCTGTGCATTTGGTACTTTCTAACTTCCTCCAAACACAAAATCACTCCTGCTTGAGATAATGTATTCTGATACGCTGAAATATTTCTCAGCCTGGCTTTGGGCTGAGGGTTTTGCAGTGAACAGCAGATCCTCTCAAGAAATGTTCTCGGCAAAGATGACAAGAGCTTCCCAGTAATGCCTTTGCCTCCATTTTCTCTTTAAGCAAAAATAAGGTCTCCTTCCAGCCATTCAGACACCAAATACAGATCTCAGAGTGTTCATCCATTCCACCCTGCACATCCTTTCGCTAGATAGAACTGACCACCAGTCCTTTCATGTTAACAGTCATGACTCTGAATCATTGCTGCTGACAGAAGAAGAGCAACTACCCAGCAAGTGTGTCACCCCCAGCTCCCAGAGTCATGAGAGTCCAGGCGAGCCAACACTCTTCTGAACACCTATCAGTGTGCATCTGATTCTCAATGTGGGCTTAAAGATCATTAAAGCTAATGGAACTGAGCATGTGGATACCATTAAACTTATGCTTCAGTGCTTCACTGACAAATTTAAGCAGGCATATAAATATTTTGTTTAACGGAGGCTTGTGAACACCAGCCTAGAAGGACATTTTTATTTATTTTTCAAGTATTGAGAGTTGTTTTTAGTCACACAGAAGTACAGCAGAGTCTGTTGCAATGGACACTTACCAAAAGGAGAGAGAGAAGGGCAGAGAAAGCTTATTTCCTCGCTTTTTTCATCTATCAGTGACCAAGCATGTGCAGATGCCTGGGAGATGAGTCTGGAAAATGCAAGCAAAACAAACGTGCAGAGTGAAATGGAAACAGTCCTTGCTTTTACAGTTACACAGAGCAGTACCACCTCAGTGTAAGCAGCAGCAAACTTTTCCATTCCCCATCTGCTAGCATTCATTTTAATTCCTGCTGTAGTGTACTACGGAAAATACGGGGTCAGGGAGTCCTTGCTTTTTTCTTAACTCATCTGTTTCTCTTTTCACCCTTAGAGGAAATTTTTCTCTTCCGACAGTATGGCCATTTTCAATGGCATGGTTTTTATACAACCAAAGAAATAAAAAAAAGGAAAAAGTAGCAGTAGATTTTTTTTTTTGTACAGACCTAATGTCTGAGTCACCGTCAGGAAGAGGGCAATGTACCTTGTTCCAAATGGCATCAGTGTTGTGCCTTTCCAGACAGTTTGGGGTTTTTTTTTTCTCACAGACATATATAGGAAAAGTAGGATGTCTGTGAAAATTAAGACTTCTAACAACCATGTAATCTCTTACAGAGGCCTGGTATCTGAGTGCCAAACCCTTTGCTGCTCCTTTGAAAGATAATCTGAACAAATGGCTAGAGAAAAATTGCAAAGAATCATGCAAAAATATTCAAGCAGGTAAATTAGGGGAACCCTTGGCATCAACAAATGGAATTAACAGTGGTGACATATGGTCTAAAGCGGTTGGTTTGACTATGCAGTGCCCTGCTATAAAAGGCTAACAGCAAAAAAATGCTTTAGATTATGAATCTCCCACAGGCCTCCTGGCTTTTTGTCAGGCAGCAGCTCTCACAGAAGTTATTTTGGTTTTAAAATAAATAAATTGTTTTCTCATGGATGAGGGCAGAAAGGCAGGTTAAAAACTAGGTAAGATAGATGTAAAGCTCAGTGCTCTTTTCAGTCAAAAAGAATTCAGGAACTGTGTATATTGTTAAAAACTAAAGAAAGCATATTTTAAAATAACCCCAGCTAATGCCTTAATTCCTAATGGCCTAGTTATTTTGAGCTGCATGTGCCTACACTGCAGTTGATAAGGAAAAAGGCAGGTGTAAGTAGCCAGCAAGTATAAAAGCAGCCATCTCAAAGCATCCCTTTCTGAGACTTGTCCCCTCCTAACACACTGTGCTTCCACGATGTGCTGCACATTAGGAGAAAACGAAGGCAGAAATAAGCAGCAATAAAACATTTTGCAGTTAACAAAGGATTACATCTCTGGCAGCATACAGCAAAAATGAAGTATATTTGAACAAGCTGACAAGCATGCTGGAGGGACAATGCTTTTTAATGAGTCAAGATGCTGAGCCACGCTCCCATTTTGCTGGCATCTTGTCAGTCACAGGAGCACAGTCCTGCCCTTTCCATCCCTGCAACAGCCCTTACAAGACTGATACACCTGAAACAGCGAGCATCCACCATCTGGTTTACAGCAGAGTAGGGGGAAGAGTGAATGTCAGCGACTTCAAGGTTTGACCCACCAAGCCCTGCCAGGTGACCAGTGCCACTGGATATATCATCCAGGAGCTGCAAAGAGACCACTGGCCATCCCACATTTATGTCTTGCCAGTCCAGAATAACAGTAAAGAACAGCAGGAAGTAAACTGTATCTGTTGCATGTCTTGCACCTAGAATGCTTTCATGGCACCATATATGTACTCATAAGAACGATCATCTGGATGCCTACACATTTCCCAAACCACTGCATAAACTCCAAAATGCTGTATAAACATACTCTGTACAGCACTCGTGGGTGACAGGCAAATTCTTCTCATAACAACTGGCCTGTGGTTTCCTGAGTAACAAATGTATGCCAGAGGGAGGTAGCGAAAAAAAGATGTATTAGAAAAACCTAAGTGCAAACTGAGAGGAAAAACATGAAGAAATAAAAGAGGACAAATTAGCCACTTCAGTCACTCCCCTGACAGGACTACAATTGCAACAGAAGTGAAATTTAACCCAACAAATAGCACTGACTGACAATGTTTAGCAAGTGCAGGGATTTATTTGACAGCTGCAGAATGGTTCCTTGAACAGCTAATCATGACTGAAAGTTTCCGTAAGCCAGGCTTTGGTCCCCCAGCTTTGCTCTGGCTCACACCCAAGCCAACACTCAGCTTTCACTTTGAATTGTAAGCTGGGGTGAAATGCCCAGTTGATGCTGGATCTAGTCCAAGAGCTCCAAGAACACCAGTGCTGAAAGGGCTGTAACTTCAGCAAACTACTACACAAGGTCCGTGTCTGTCTTTCCGAAGCAAAAGAGGGTTTTTTTTGATTTTGATAATGGCTTCACTAAGAATACCAGAGCAAATTTTCTTGTAAAACTTACCTCCAAAAAGTCTAATAATCTCTTTGCTTTGGCTGCCCTAAGCAAAGCTGGGTTTGGATTCTTTAAATAACTTGGTTTTCTTTTTTTCCAAAATAAGTGAGGGTTTTGATCCTTCTGAAAATGTTGTTTTCTGTATATTGGGGAGAATGTTCCCAGTTCTGCAAGCACTTATTACCTGGTGCCTTACTATCAAGTCTAGTCCCAGAAAAGTCCACAAAACTGTTCATAATCTTAAATATTTACAGCACCCACTTCTCAGGTTTTCTTGGAGGTTCCCAAATATGTCTGTGTTGGTCACAACTGGTCTAAGGTAACATGGTCCTTCTAGATGCAGAGGTGGGATTGGTTTTCAAATCTGGCATCACAGTTCAATGAACAATAGAAATTTTCTGTGTCAGAAGTGCTCCACTGTGAATAAAATAATATAAAAACTGTGTATCTTTTGTTTTGTTTTGTTTTCTTGGTCAGCAAAACAGAAGAATCAGCAATACATTGTATTCATGGAGCTCCTCATACATGTGGATTAGGAACACACTTTCCTGAAACCTCATATTCTGCATAGTCCTATTCTCCCTTTTGTAGTTATTCACCTTGGTACTTGTGCACACACAGAAAAAATGTGGGTGCCCCAAGGAGGGCAAAACTGCAGTGTCCAGTTGGCAGGGATCCCAAGGAACCGCTGTGAACCACAGGGTGAGCACCAGTGCCCTCTTCCTTAGGTCTCCTGAGGCTGCATTTGTGCTCACCAGTTCTGTTCCTGCCTTGCCACTGCCTGCAGCACAGGTGACCGCTTTACACGTGTGTGACCAAGGAACAGAGGCACCCTTGACCCAAATAAAAGCTGCAGCCATGAGGAGCTGCTTGGTCTGTGGGCTCAGCCCTTCCCTTCCTTGCAGTGCTCAGCTGCATGGCCCTCATCCCCAGGGCACTATGGGGCTGGGGCAGCTCCGCTCTCTACAAAGTATGGAACAGTGCTCCAGCCCTCCTTGAGCTCCAGGATCTGAAGCCCTGTGCAGACCCCCTGCTTCACGGGGAGCTGGGGAGCATGTGTGTGGTGTACTGCCACCTGCCCCTGGACTCCCCCAGATCTGATGCGTGGCATCCCTTCTGCTGTGCCGCCAGAGGAGCCCGGTGTCACCTCCAAGAGGATGAGGACAGGGAACGTAAGTCACAGTGCACTTCCCATGCATCATCGCACACTTTCATGTGCAGCAATTTACAAAACCTGCAGAGCAGAAGAGCTTGCACTACATGAAACACAAAGAGCTAAAAGACTTAACAGTTTTCAACTTAAATTTTTATGGCTGTGGTCTCTTCTTCTAAGTTGTGGATACACAATTTTGACAATTGGATCACTACCAAGGTAAAAGCTTGATAAACAGTTGACAAAATAACAACCACAACAAAGGAAGTATGATGGGTACTTAAAGTTTTAGTACAATTAAGACACAGTCCTGCCTTATTTTTCATACTGAGTCTGGTTACTAGCAGTTTCACATGCCTGAAAAGTAGGAAGCAATTTATTATGGAGATCGGCTTTTGAACCTTATACTTATTTTTCATAACAATTCTAGTATCAAGCTGCAGGTGATTACTCCAGCTTTAGTTCACACTCACACACTGGATTTGGATAATGTTTAGGAGTCATGCCATAATTTTGTAAAATTTAAACAGGTGCTAGAAATGCAAAACCTCCAGCTTCATCAGTTTCCAATCCAGAGAGTGGCCAATGACTAACAGGGGAGCAGGAGCAGTCTACCACCCCAGCCCACTTGGGAAAACCAGGTGTGTTAGGATAGGAACCATCACATCTCACTGCCCTGCTTTCAGAGGTCTTTTCTCAGCCACAGCAAAAATACTTGTGTGCTGCCCTGAAGGCTGAGCTGCACCTCTGCCATGCCCCCACTGAAGGAATGGAGATTCCCCTGAAGGCTGAGCTGCACCTCTGCCATGCCCCCACTGAAGGGATGGAGATTCCCCTGAGGGAAGCTGTTTGAACACCATAAAAGGGTTGGGAAGGCCAACCAGACACTGGCCAGAGATGTTGGGCGAGGACAAGGCAATGTGGTGAGAAGTGCACAAAAGAGGAGAAAAGCCATATCTCCATGCTAAAGCTGGTGAGCAGGAATGCTCCCCCAGCCACCGCCCTTCCTCCCACTCCCTACAGGGAGGAATAGGTATGAGGGCTTATGGACACTTATGGTAGTGATGATCCCCAGAGAGGATGCCGATTCAGAAGGTTAATCTCCAAATATTAGACTGTAATGGTAAGGATTGCCATCACTGTGAGATCTTTGGAATAGGAACCTTGTAGCAGTGTTGATGTCAAGCCAAATGTTGCTGTTAGCAGAAGTGAAGCTTGCTGGGTTTTACTCTTCATCATCCTCTTCATCATCTTGTCCCAGCTGAGAGTAAAGTCCCATGTAACCTTAGCGATGTAGCAAATGCTTGCAGCTGCCACTCAAGCAAGGCTGGATACCTCAGAGGTGCACCCCGATGGGCTGCAGCATGCTCTTCTAAGCTGTGATGGGACCAGAAACCAGTATGAGAGCATGGAAGGAGTTAAAGAAAGCAAAAGATGTAGGCCATACCGAAAACCAAGGAGGCATGTCTTTTCACAGCCTGGCACCTCATCACACATCTAAGTTTAAAGAGGGTACCACCAGATCAGGGTGGAATGACTTTATGCCTTTTGGGAACTGTTGAGAAAGATGAAACTGGAGAAACAGAGTTGGAGAGTGGTGTGCAGAAAATCAATATATTTGTCTCCATTCCTTTCTGTCTCTTCACCCAAATTTCTGTGGGTAGGACTAAGAAACTCAGGATCTCTGTTCTGTTCTTCTGTTCTCATCCATGTTCTACATTCTTCTCTGCAGCCTCTCTCACAGAATGGAAGTTCACAAGGATAAAGGAAACAATCACAGACAGATAGGACATCTGATGTCTGGTCTTGCGATGAAAAAATGGATTATCCTCCTTCTTGCATAATTTCTCTTTTGTGTTACAGGCAGGTATTTCATGACAACACAGTTGCAGTGAGTTATTCCATTTTGTGACACAGAAGAACAGAAGAAATGCCCTACTCAGTTACTTAAAGCACATGATATGAATCAGTGAGCATTGGAAACAGGAACATTGTTACTCCAAAAGGTCATCAAATCACTTGTTTTATTCTGTGCCTAACGTGAATGATGACAAAAAGATTAATTGCTTTTATTTATACAAAAAATCAGCTCCACTGAAACCATCTCATGTTCAGATTCTCTTCACAGTGTTGCTTTAAAGACTGCAAGGGAAACATAAACTGCCATCCAAAGCATCTGCTCATCAGCATTTCATCTCTTTTGCTCTAATCTCGTCACACATAGGAAAATTATCCAGCTGTCTCTCTGAATACATGGACATATGGGATCTTAAACATGCAAGGATTTGTGATGTTCTTTCTGCTGCCAAAAAATTCCTGTGCACATTACCTGGTTAAACTTTATCCTTCTCTGTGACAGAGAACCTACCTGAGCTGGGAGATCATGGGTTTTATACTAATAAATGCTGATCCAAATTCATGTCAAGAATCTATCTTTTTCTAATAAAACTTTTTTGGATTTCAATACATAAAATTGTAATAAAGCATTTTTAGGTGACACTAAGATACTGGTCTTTCAGCCAAAGTTAACAGAAACAAAGACTGCAGAAATAAAAAATTCTTTTACTGAAAAAATATATGAAAAACATAATACAACATAGATATGACTGCTACATCGCCACTAAAATGCAGCCAAACCTGTCTATGGTTTGTCCAGGATCCTGTCCTGCCTACTTTAAAATAGCAAAAGACTTGAGTTGAAGTGATCTGTTAAGTTCTGAAATTAATTACAATGCAAAAGCCTTTTCAATAGTAATGATTAAGCCGTAGGTCCCAGGACTTGATCTCTGCATCCATTGCTAGGGCAAAAGGGGAACCGTTCCTTGCCTTTCAGAGGCTCATCTAGCATCCCCAGTGATAGCAAAGAGTTAAACAACAGAGACTCATGCTTCCAGTTCTGAAGCCAAAAGTTACTTCACATTCTTGGGAGTAAACTATTTGCCAGATGCATATGAGAGTAGATCCATGTGTAAAAACACAGTACAGAAACATTCCTAATTAATGAAGGGTTGTACAGTCAAAGCACCCATCCTGCCCAAGGTTCCTGCAGGACCTACTAAATATCCAGCTCACCCAGCCCAGCCAGTAAGTCAGCTATCTGCAGGCAGTAAAATGCAAAACTGTTGATGACAGAGGTGCTTGCTCTTTGGGCAAGGCTGTTGGTTTCTGAACCAACACCACGGACTGGGGTGAGGACAGCTGTGCTCCACTTCAGATTCATGGCACAGTCATACCAGGGAAGAGCCACTCTGGACCCATGGGGCAGCGTATGGGTCAGACACAGAGGTGGAGAAGCAGGCCCTTAGCTCAGCTCAGAGGCAGTGAGGGCTGAGCTGCAGCAGGGAACTGCCCTGTGCGTGGTGGGCAGCTCCCTGACCTCTCTGTGTCCAGTGCTGGCTGTGAGCCTTCCCACAGTGAGAATTGGTGTCCCCTTGTCCTCTCAGACCTCACTGCCCCACTTTGGGTGATCCAGGGGACTGTCGGTGACCATGTCCAGAAGAAGGGGAGGTTGGTCTCTGTGTGTGGAAACAGTGATGAAGCAATGTCAGTCTTACAGGTGAAGGAGCAACCTACCTGATACACTTCCAGCCCTGGCACTCGTGCCCCAGGGCAACATCGAGTTGTTGGCCAGGTGCCTTTCTCCTCCATCCATGCCCCCCTTACCTGCCCACAGGACACCTGTGGCTTTGACGAGGGAACAATGAGAACTTCTGGTTTGCCTTTCCCCTCAGGCTTCATTTCTGTTTGAATTTTTCTGCCTTTGATTTCCAGTCTTTGGTTCTTGTTATTCAACAGGATTAAATAACTCTTCACAGCCCTGGATTTTCTCCCTGAGGAGGAATTCACAGGCTATAAGCAAGTTGTTTTCAGATTGTTTTCCTTGTTGTTAAGTTGTGATAAATTTATTGAGTCTGAAGACACTCACTGTAAGGGATTTGTTTCAGTACTCAACTGACCTGTGTGTCCCTTTCCTCCAGGTATCTCTGAAAAATTTTTACGCCATCTTCTAAGATGAGTCTGTTTGTCCAGTGTCCTGAGACAAGCTCATCCTCTTGTCAGTAGTCATCCAAACACATTTGAGCAAATGAAGGGCACAGAGAAAACATTTGATTTCCCTTTACAGCGCTGATTGATTTAATGCAATCCACAGAGGCACTAAATGATCCCTGGTCAGGTGTAAAAGAAGATTTAGTTTAGATCAGCAGTAATCTGTTTTGCCATAGTGGAAGGTCTTCACAATCTGCTGGGGCAGCTGGTCCTCCGTAGTCCTACAGTCCTCCTTCAAAGTTGCATTTCCAGGCCCCTGCTCTGCCTCAGCTAAGTCAGTCCTGGGTTACCTCTTCCACAGGATTTAACTCCTTTCAGTTGCACCACTATCTGATGCTCATCACCCCACCACAAGTGCCATGTGCATGTGGAATCTGGGCAGGCAGAAATCCACTCCAGGCATGAGTTGCAGCAGAAATACCCTGGTTGGCACACTTTTCACTCTGTGCTATTTCTTTCAGCAAGCTCTTGAACTTGAAATCCTGACCTGATGTACAAGGATGCTTTCTTTCCATGCTGGGTGTTCCCTGAATGTCATTGTAAAATGACATTTTTGGGAGCACAGTTGTAGCTGCATCAGCATCATTGCTACAGCTTTGAGATAATCGCAGACTGACACCATGTCAGGGCCTGGAAGGCCTCTCTGGAGATCACTCAGCCTTTGCTGGTGTCTGGGCTTGTTTTGATGCCTTCTCCAGCTACCTAGAAACAGAGGCTAGACAAGAGTAAGGGAATAAAGGTAGGTATTTATTTGAAAGGCCTTCAAAGGTACACCCTGGGGAGCCGGAGGCTACTTCCAAAAAGGACCCCAAGATGGACGACAAGTCACGAGTTCTTCACACTGTTACAGGTTTGGTCCATTTGCATATCAGCATAAATTCACCAAATCAAACTTTAGCTTTCTTCAATTTCTCCACCTCTCTAAGGGCCCTAGTTTCCACCTTTTGGGCCTAGGACAGCAAGAAACTTCAGAGCTGCACACTAGGCAATACAGGATTCGAACAATATAAAAGTTAAAACCTAAGGCATCAGTTTCCCTGGGCAGGACTTTACATTTCCCTTTGCTGAACTAATGAGGGACCTCTCAGCCCATTCCCAGCCTACGGAGATCTGGCTGTCAGCACCACCCCTGGTACCAAACACAAACACGCTGAAGTAACTTGCTTTAGTGATCCCTGCAAATTACCTGATCCTAACACTGGGCTAAGGCAACTGCCATCATGGGAACAAAGGTAACATCTCTTAAGTCTGGGCTTCCTAATGTCTTTTAGTTCCCTCTTAGCCCATAGAATACACAAAACCAAATTTTCTTGCATCTTTTTCCCACTGCGTATGTCTGGTAGACAGTCTCAGTGGAGCACCCTGGAGAAAATAACTGCAATAACAGAAAATGAAGCACAAACTGAAACTATGAAGCTCTAATCCAGTTTTTGGGAAGGATTTTGGGAGAGGCAGGAAAGGAGAGTAGGATGTGTGGGCATTCTGTAGTGGTTGCTGGTTGTGACCTGGTAAATGACAAGTGGTGGCAGAGCTATGAGTACCTAATTGTGCCCCTAACAGCCTGCCACTGAGAAGATTAAAATGCCATGAAAGTGTTTATGGCAGAGGCCAGTCCTCAATACAGGCAGGTCTAATAGCACCAGGCAAGTCCAAACATGACTTCTCAGACTAAGTGTTCAAAATTAATCTTATGGGATCAGCTGGCTCCTCACACCTCTTCATTACTCTTGGAGTGCATGACTTTTTCCTGTTTCTTTTAAAATAAAGCCAGCTAGACAGTTCCCAGGGGTGCAGGGCAGGAGTCAAAATGCTGAGCAAATGTAAATGCCTGCCAAGGTGTGTGCTGATCTGGCAGGACCCTGGTCCAAGATTCTCTTCTCCTGCTTCAGCAGAACTCATTTCCATACAAGAAGATTATGCAGTTATTCCAACCTGCACATGCTACAATGGCACCCCATAGCTGCAATAAGACTTGTGACTTCTTTGGGAGAAGAACCTTGATCCAGAAAATTTAAATAAACAGAGGTTCATGTTTGCCTCTTCAGTGACAAACTTCCCCAGCAGATTCAGCATGCAACAGCATGAAGCATTGCTCAGTGTACTCTGAGCTCATGTCATTGGTAGCCAACCACATGATTTATTAATATAATAGCATGAAATCAATGGAATAATGGGAAACCTTTTCATTTTTTCAGCACAAACCCCAGCTGATTTCATTGTGTGCTGGCAAACAGAGCTATTAGCTATTAAAACAAAACAAACCCAAACAAAATAGAAAATTGCTAGAGAATAGAAAAATAGTTTTCTAATAATCTGTCCTAACATTCAGGGTGGGTGAAATGGAGGGTTCAAAAATCCTCTTCTTACTTGAAGTTTCTGATGCCTTCCTCCCTCTTTTCATACACACAAACACATACTCATGTATCATATTTTAGCTCATGACACTGCTATTCCAAAGTGTGAGCACAATAAAGAAAACTTGTAAGTGTACATAAAAAACCCGTCAGAGATGTTTGATACCCTCTCTCTTAGGTGAGACAAAATGGTGCCCCATTATCAGATGTGTAAACGTCTTTTCTTCACCTAATGACTTTCTTTCTCCCCAAAGTGTTTAGAGGAGCGGTTTTGGTGGTTGTGGTAGGAATTACTGTAAGAAAAAACTTCAGTCCTTGATAAAGCATCCTGAATACTTTACTTTCTGAAATAGAAACAGCGAGTCATGTGAAGCACATGCCTGTGGGAGCCAACAGACTCTGGGTAACAAGTGCAGAGAAGGCCCTGCTGAGGAGGAGGAATAATAGTATCACTCAAAGGAAATATGGTGCTCCCATTATTCCCTGCTGGCTGCAAGGAGGCAGAATGCCCCTCCGGCATCTTCTGTGTTGAGGATGACTGTGCATGCTGCACTGCTCTCCAAACCCAGGATGACACAGGCTTCCCAAGGCTCTTCTGTGGGAAACAAGAAAGAAAATAGCAAAGCTGTTTTTTCCCAATCATGGGGGGAAAAGACAGGAGAATCAGAATACTTGTCAGCATTCTTTTGCTTGCAGATCCTTCAAGAACTTTAAAAAGAAATCTTCGAGCACTGCCAAGGAAATAGTCCAAGATGAAATGTGGGCTGCTTTTAAAGCCTTCATGCAACTTATGTCAGCCACCTTTGCATCATGGCAGAGGACCCAAACCTTTCAGCTTGGTTATTTATCCCAGATTTCTTCATCCATTATGATTTCAGCCTTCAAAGTCATCCCTGAGTCCAGTTTACATCAGCACAGGTATGCTTTGAGCTAAACCATCCCCAAGACTTCAAGGCAAGAGCAAGTATCATCTGCAAATCAAAAAAGGTTAACTAGATTTATGGCACCTGTTCTCCCACAGCTGCTTCAACAAGGATATCTCATCTCAGGAGGGAACCCAGTGCAACGAGAACTTGGGTCAAAGGGAAGGACAATTCATCTGTTGTAGAAGGGCAATTTGGTAACAATTTTATTTTACCAGTGTAAGGGGTTGAACCTGCCTGATTGACAAGTTTTTGAGCCAATCGCTTTTGCAGTTTTGCATATAAAAAGCCCAGGCAGGGTGCGAATTTTGTCTTTGGCTTTTGGGCCCAAGGGCTGAGGGGTGGTCGAGGGTGGGGGGACCCCGAGGCCGAGGCCAGGTCTGGGCCAGGCCCTCCTCCTCAGCCCTTCAGCGTGGCCGCGCGGGGCCGGCCCTCCCTGCCAGGGGCGAGCTGTCCCTGCTCCGCAGGCAGCCTGGGGCTGAGGCCGCGGGGCCGAGATAAAGTCATGGAACCGCCGGGAGCGGCGGGAGCCGACAAGACACCTTTGCATCCAGCACAGCCCTTGCCCAGGCTGAAGAAAACACCGCACTGCAGCCAACAAAAACACCTTTTCTTTCAAGTCAGCGAGGAAAGAAGAGAAAAGTGAAGTCACACGGGACAAAGCTGAACATGGCGATTC
>VYZQ01064475.1:29056-106525 GCA_013400655.1 Mystacornis crossleyi | reverse complement strand
ATATTCCACTTATACACAGAATTCGCTTTTGTGTATTTGGCATTTAAAGCAGCATCAAACCACAACAACCAGCGAGCATGGGCATCCTCTGAAGGAGCAAGGACAGGTTCTCTTCTGCAATGACAGAAATCCTCCTGTGCTGGCTTATGAGAGTTGATGCTTAGAAGACAGATGAAGTTACTTGACAGAGTGGTTGGCAGTCGACAGTGCTCAGTACAGGGCAGTGGGAGAGCAGGGCATGCTGCCCTAGGCATGCATGTGGAAGCTGCACAATGCACCTTGCATGTGGGATGACTGAGGAGCATCTGGTTAAGATCAGAGTCCAAGCTGGCTTGCCCAAGTGGCTGTTTGAAAAAAATGAGTGCTGTATATCCCCTCACAGTGATTGCCTCACAAGCTGTTGTTGAGAGCGAAATGTAAGCATGTTGTGTACAATTTTAGTTTTCTGAGGGTTAGCTGAGTGCTCTGGCAACAGCAGCCCAAAATACATTTGGTGTGCGTGCTTAACTTACAGCGTGGCTGTTCCAGGGCTGTGTGTGTTGCTAAATAACTTTCCCATTGTTTCACTGGTTACACTGCTCTCAGTATTTGGCTTGGCATTTGTTTTGTGTCCCAGTCCCTTTAAACCCTGTCTGATGGAAAATGCACAACACTTTCCTGAATCTAATTTAAAAGAGCCTTTTTTGTCCATACTTCTGTGAATCTCCCACCTCCCTGGCAATTTTACATGTCCTGTCTTACCTGTAGAAAAATACTTACTCTTATGGCTTCAAAAATAAAAGCTTAAGAAAGGACTGTAAAATGTCATAGTTTTATACACAGAAAAGCCTATATACTGGTCCTGTCTACAGGATCACGTGAAACACAGGAAAATGATGTTGAAAAGTCCAGCTCATGACAGAAGCCATGCTTTGTGCAGGCTGGGCACAGAGCTGGGCACCTGGCAAGGTGCACACTGTGACTGACTTGGGGGGCTGCAGCTGCCCAGACAGATTTTGGACATTTGGGAGCTTAGGATCCTGCAACTGCAGGAGCTTTGCCTTTCTGGAAACCACCAGGCAGGCAGGCAAGAAGTGAGGAGGCTATCCAGCATCCTGGCAAGAGAAGAAATGAACCCATCAGTACCCTACAGGCTGAGCTGGTGACTTGCTGGGACTCTGCAGCAGCACCTTGTTGCAAATGAGCTGCCTGAACAATACATACAGGGGTGAGCCTGGGGGAAGGATCTATAGGCAACTGAGATGATGGACCAAGGTTTCTTGGAGCCTTATAAGTTGCAAGGTTGAGGTCTGGATGTGTTTGGTTTGATGAATTTCTCCATTTCTGAAGAGGTTGCTGTTCAGCATCTCCAGATGCCAGGCCTTTCTTAGGGAGAGAGAGCTCCATCTGGGACACTGTTCTTGTGCTCAGCCCTGTTGGAATTGAAGGAATCTGCTCAGTGAGACACTGAGGGCTGCTGACTGGTTACTGAAAACTTCCAGGTACCTTCAAACTTTCAGTAGAACTTGGAGCAGGAGATGACTTCAAAAAAATCTCATGCTGGGATTCTGCATCCAGTGCAAGGTGCTCTTGACCCTGTTTGGAACCAGAACGACATCATCTGACATAAACCCAAGGATCTGATTCAAACGTAGAACACACAAGGTGAAACACTTTCTGTCCATTATTCTTACAGGTATTCCCTGAAGGTTTAGGCAGTAACAGCCTGACTTTCTTACAGGACGCAAACAGATGGCATCCTGCAAGAATCCTGAGATTCTTGTGTTACACTGGGTGTAGCATGCCCACTCTGACGTTTCTACACACCTCTCTTTCCCAAAGATAAATTTTAGTCAGTCCATACAATGCAGCACTCGCACAGTTTGACAGTGTGAAATTCACCCCTGTCCAACATGTCACTGCTGGTCACTGCCTGGCACTGATCAAATGCCAGGGGCTGATGGTCATGGAGACCTTACCACGGAGTCTGTCAGCCAGGTGTGAGCACTCCCTGCAGACCTGGTGAGGAAAGGACTTGCAGAGGAACTTGTTTTGGCATGGCTGGCATTTTGTTGGAGAGAAGGCTTCCTATAACTACAAACTTTACACAGCTGGAATTCTGTTACTTGGCAACCATGCGTTACAAGTATCTATGGTGAAGAGTTTGGATTGCCCTCCAGTGGCCAAATGGGATTTCAGATCCCAGCATAGGTCAAAGGTAGTGTCAAGAGAAAAGAAATTTGGGCAAAGAAAGATCAGCAACTAGAAGCAGCCTGCTGAATATTTCAAAGGATGGTGGTATCTGTATTACCATCATGGCAGCACATCTACTGACGATACTTGATATTTTTCTTCTTCCTTTTTAATGCCAGCTTCCATACCACTGCTTTCCTGGGGTCACACAGACCTTCACAGCTGCCGCCGGCTGAGCACGCAGCTGCAGGGACCTGCGCTGGCAGATCAGGGTGGGACAGCTGTGCACATGATGCCGAGGTCAGCAGTGGGTGCTGTATCCAGGGAGACGCACCAAATAGAATTACATACAGCAGGAAAAAACAGTCCCCATAAAAGCCCAAGGCAGCATGCCAGTAACAGCATTCATACTAGGAGAAGATATATCAGAGTTGAATCTGGCATCAAGGGCCCTTGGTCTTATCTCATCTCTTGACCTTTCTGGCACTGCTAAGAGGAAACATTGGTGCTAGTATAGTGATCCTGTTCCGATTATGTACCACCATTCATGTTTCTTTCCTCTCTGTAAGTAAACATAGAGCCCCTGAAGGCCAGCTGCATTGGGTATGAAAGAAAGACAAGGCAAGTTTGGTGTGCTTGGGGTTTGTTTGGCTGCGCTTTTTTTGTTTGGTTTGGTTTCTTGTTTGGTTTGGGGGTTTTTTTGTTTGTTTGGACAACACTTGTTCCACATCCATTTTGGCTAAAGACTCAGCTTTTAACTTTTGGCTACGCATCTGACCCCTGAGCATTTTTCTGTCTCTTGAATGGTGTTTCTGAAGGCTTCCAACACCAAGCCTTTGGCCAGAAGAGTGCAGGATGGAGTGAGGAGACCATGTGAAAGGGAGTAGCTCCAGATGCATCCTGAACTTGTTCAAACTTCCTTGGCAAAATCTTTCCAGGAACTGCCTGCTCTCTTGCTATGCTGCTGCACATCTGATTCAGCTGAGTGACTAATGAGCAAGGCACAAAACTCTGTCAGTTGTACCTCGGACACTTGAGTGACAGCCAGGGACACATCTTCTCCTCAGAGGGCAGAAAAAACTGTTTGATACTTGGCCAGCTTATGAGTCTTCCCAAATGAAGCCTTTGATGTTTAGGCGCTGACTGTAGCCCAAGGCCCTGGTTCAACAGAGGTTTAAGTCACACAACAAACCGTGAATCACAGGGCTGAAGGGGATCTCAAGAGAACACCTTCCCCACGCTTCACACAGAGGCAACCTAACAATATCTTGGCCTCTCTTGTCAGACGTATGTCTGATCTGTCTTTTAAAAGGCTCTAATCACTAGAGCAACAAGTGTTTCTAGGTGTTCTCCTCCATTCATGGATTTTCCTAACAGTAAGTGCTGTTCCCTAATACCTAACCTAAATCACCTTTGCCATAAATTAAACCAGTTCTTCCCATATCCTTATGAGCATCACAGCCTTTCAGAGTGATGTTTAAAGTACTGGAAATCTTTCATTATGTCCCATCTCAGGATGCCTTTTTTTCTAGATTTAAAAAAAAAAGAAAACAAAACCAAACACATCCGTTCCTTGAACCTTTCCTCATAGGTCATGTTTTCCAAACTTCTCATCATCCATGTTGGTCTCCTCTGGCTCTTCTCCCCTTAGTCTCCATCTGTCATCAAAAGCATGGCCCCAGAGCAGACACACTGCTCCAGTAAAGACCTCGCCCACACTGCGCAAAGCTGAAAAATTACCTCCTGTGGATTACACAACACATCTGCTATTAAAGACCAGCACAAGATTGGTTGTGGGCTTTTTCCACTTTCCTAACAAAATCCTATTGTTAGGCTATTAGTTAACAAATGTTCAGTCCTTACAAGCACACCATGAACTTCACCTACTGTCCTGTAATGCTGTTTAAATGTGTTGATAAATCAAGACCTAAATAGGATGTAAATCCATGCAAATGAATGGTGTAATTGCAGTAATAAAAATGGCATAATAAAAGTAGCGGGAAGCACTGTCAGGACCAAGTCATAGACTGAACACTGGTGTACGTAGATTTCAGAGCGCTAATATGCCTATTATGTACTAACTTTGCCTTTTGTAGAAATCTAGAGAGAATTTCGCCATATCCCTAACATATATGTATTGCTATTTTTATTTATGAGCAGCTCCCTCACCTAAACTTATGAGCATCTGTAAGAGCAGGATCCTAAATCCTTCCCTCCTCTTGCACAGGCAGGATTTAAAGCATGTATTTGTGGATCACTTCAGGATGTGGATGTGCAGATAGTCACAGTAACCTAAGAAAATGAGCACTAGATTCGAAAATACAGTCCTCAGGTTTGACTTAGAATGCTT
Source organism: Mystacornis crossleyi (assembly GCA_013400655.1). Classification (NCBI taxonomy): domain Eukaryota; kingdom Metazoa; phylum Chordata; class Aves; order Passeriformes; family Timaliidae; genus Mystacornis; species Mystacornis crossleyi. The sequence continues at coordinate 102,003 of VYZQ01064475.1, read as the reverse complement.
GCCTCTTGTAGTCATAATGAGTGTAGTAGTTATTCAATATACAGGAAGCAGAAATGCTGTGAGTAGGGACTGCCTGAGATGACTTCTGCCCAAATAAATTCTGTAAGAAGTCCCTATCCCTTAACCAGTGACTATTTGCTTATTCCTCTTTTATGAAGTAATATTTGGCTGTCTGGTAGTTTAATAAATATTGTTCTGTAACTGCTTCCATCTTAGTCAGTTTGCTTCAAAATAGGATTTCTATAAATCTTTATAACGCAGGGAATGCACCCAAAAATATTTGGGTAGGATTTTTTCCCACATAAAATATGTTTTATATGCTGCCCATCAAAAACAGCCACAAGAGACACAGGACTATGCAAGCCATACAGGGGGAAAAAAATCCTTTGTCTTTGTTATTACATTCATATCACCAGTTCCCAAAGAGCAAAACTAAATCATAGACCTACACTAGGAAAGTCCAGAAAGATAAGAGAAGTGAATGCATCTAGACTTCAGCTAGAGCAAGGAGGGAGAAAGTTTGTAAATCTGGCCAAGAGTAGGTCACTGGTGACCTTGAATATTTAGACATATGACTCATATATTAAAGAATACTTGAACCATCAAAAGATTAATCATCTGTTTGTCTTCAGTCTCCCTCCTCTGCAAAAAAAGAATAAATAAAAAAAGCTTTCAGTGATTTTTTTTTCCCCCTTTGCATTTATTTATTCTATCAGTCTACACTGTAGTAAAGCACCAGATTTGGACCAGCAGGAATGAATAGCCTCTAGCTCATAGTAGCAGACAGTAAGCAAACTGTGTCCTTGGATGTAGCAGTGCCTTTTGTTTGCGTTTATATTTCATATTCAGTTCGCATTTTGTATCCCAGTTGGTTCGTTCCCTGTACCCCCTTCCCATATCCCCCAGTGATACGTCCCCCGTTTGTTCCTCCCTCGAGGCGTGTCCCCTGCCTCCCCCCCACCCCTGGGAGGCATGTCTGTCATCTCGGGACCCAGCCTAGCTTCTAGAAAGTCCTAGGCTGGGCATCGAGTGATTGGCTGTGTCTCCCAGAAATCCCCCCCTCTCCTGAGAATTGGTCCCTAGAAGTGTCTTTCATTCCATAAGCCATCCCCTGAACCTACCCCATTGGTCCTTCCTCACCTCCTGTCCCTTTCTCCACCCCCCCTTTATAAGAATGTGTTTGAGAGCTGTTCGGGGCTCTGCGGAGGCAGATTTCCCAGGGGAGGGGGCCCAGCCAGGGTTCCCAATAAACTTGGTTGGCAATCCCCTCTCAGAGTCCTCCCTTCCTTCTCACCGTTGTCGCATGCCTGCTGGTGTGCTTAGCACAGGAGTGGATCCAAAGGAGCGAGGAAAAGAAGCCCACGGGATCGGCGGAGTCTGTCCTCAGACTAAGCCGTACCCGTCCTGGTGTCGGCAGGTGACAGGGAGCCGGGTCACCGGAGGGACAGCTCCGGGTGTGGACACACCCCGCGACACTTGGACACTGAAAGAGGGATATGGGATTCACTCTGCTGCTTCACCATTTTAGCAAGTGCTGGTGCCTCTGAGTTTTCATAAATCCAGCACTGGGGAAGAACAGGAACAGAAAAGATCTCAAGCAGAGAAGGTCCCATGGGAAAAATCATGCCAAGGTAAAAAAGCTTGAGACTAAGCTGTTTTTAAACCCTTCTCTCCCAAGACTCCAAGAAAAATGCTATTTGGGCTCCTCACAGAACGTGTGTAGATGGCTTAGAGGCATCAAGCCACATGACTACTGGCTTTGACAGATGGAAGGGATCAGAACACTGGAAGAGGCTCTCTGGTTTAACAGCGTTACTTAAATATCTCTGTGGACTCAGACAGATTGCAGGTTTCACCTGGACTGCACACTGCGTGCATCCTCTGTATGGCTAATGGGCAGCACTGCCTTGGAGCCAAGAAATATCAAATACAGTTCATGTTCTTGGCTGAGAGTCTCGCCTCTTCTTTTTCTTTCACTGCTGTGAAGATGGACAGAATTTCACACAAGCGTGCCACACAGATTTACCACTTCTCCTCTACCTCCTGCCACAGGACAGTTTGCTCTGCCACACATCACAAGTCCCAGCTTCCTTTGTCGGGAGTGTGTTTTATATCAGATGAGCATGAGCCTGTGCTCCCTGAGATGAGCTGTGAATAAAATTAGGCAGCTGGTCTGAATCTCTGCTTCCAAGCAGTGCAAACTGGGAGATTCATCTTAGCTCCTGCACACTGACAGTGAAAAACAGAAAGGGATTTCTTTTTCTTTTTTCATCAAATTTTAGTTTTGGCTTCTTAGCAGTGCTTTTTCTTTGCTCACACTTGACCTTGGCAAGTACCACACCAAACTCAAATCATGAAATTCCCTCTGGAGATCAAAGGCTGGTGTCCTTGCTTCCCTACAGAGCGTGGATTTGATCTGAAAGTCCGTGGGATTGCTGAACAAACACCTCACATCCGTTATGGGGAGGATTTGTTTCTTTTAGCTGGGATAACCTTCCTCACCCGGCTCTTGCAGGCTGGAAAATTCAGCACCATAAATCATGAAGAAGCCACAAGTATTTGGGAGTTTCTCTGAAAGCAAAGCTGTGGTGGAATGGATTAGCACTACTGACATGGTACCTCTCCCCCCAGTTGCTACCGATCAAAGTCCCTTTTTTTTGAAAAATACAAAGAAAGTCATTGTATTGTTGTGCTGTCCAACAGCACCTGTTACTGTATACAGAAATTTTCAGCTTCCCACCAATACCTTTGATTTCTTTGGGAGGAAGTGCTGAAAGGTCTCTTGAAACTAGACTAACACAAACATGGCACACTGTTAAAGGACAAAGCTATCACACTGGTCACAGCAAGTGTTTCTGATGGAAAAAGAGTAGATGTACTTGTCTCTGGCAAGTCAGATAATTGGTGCACCTAAGGTCTGATTTAAGAGGCAACAAAGTCAAAACTTTTCAGAACTCTGGCGCTCTTTGGATAAAGTCCTCACACTGCTCCACACACAGCAGGGAAACAGCTGGAGATGCTGCTGTGCACTGCAATTCACTGTGCCTGTCTCAGTCAGTTTGACTGAATACAGTTGCTTTTCCTCTAGACATGGAAAACTTTGACCCCATCAATCTAAACATCACATCATGATGTTTCACCACATCTTGGATGTAGTATGCTACCTCCTTTATTATTCTGATTTAGACTAAAGGCATCTAATTCCCTTGGAGCTAGTTAAAAAGGGGTGAGACATCAGCATTTCCTCACCCCTTTTCTTTTTCCTTTCCTTTCCTTTTTCCTTTTTCCTTTCCTTTTTCCTTTCCTTTTTCCTTTCCTTTTTCCTTTCCTTTTTCCTTTCCTTTTTCCTTTCCTTTCCTTTCCTTTCCTTTCCTTCACACATCACATTTATCGATTTGTGAATGTCTCATTTACTTTTACTTTGTCTGGAAAATTTGTTCCCGGGGGAATACCAAGGAAAAGAGTATTATTAATTTACCACCAATTCTTACAAGCCACATCCATAGACATACCAAGCAATCTGCCAATACCGCCACAGGACAGTGATTCTGTATGCAATGTATGCAATATATGCAACAATGAAATTTACTGCTGTTGGCACTTTCATGGAATATGGGATAATAAAATTGATCTCCACAGGATTAATGTCACTTTTTGGAACTCAGTTTTCTTGTACTTTGCAACATCTGTTCCCATGGTGTCCTCACTTCCATCCCACCTCCCTTCCCCTGTGGTAGTACAGTGCTCAGCGTGCCGCTGCTCAGCAATGCTGTTGCATATGCTGCACATGAGGAAAGGGAAGAGGATTTTACTAGATTAAGGAGCAGAAGCCTAGAATTTTAAGGAAGAAGTCTCTCTGCCCCCAGCATCCTCCACAAGCTGTCCACATCCATCATGAGGTATGATCTGAGAATTAGGGGTCAGTGCAGAGACACTGACCTACCTCACTTCTATCAATCTCTTGGATGCCATCAATCCCTTATCCAAAATATTCAAGAGTGTTATGGTACCTGGTGATATTTTCATACTTTCATCAAGCACATGTATTGTGAAAGACTCAAGCCACGTCCACAGGAACATAGATGTGAACACCAGGAGTCTGGGGAGAGTTAAAACCTGTTCTCATGACCATGTGTGGGCTCAGGTGACTCTCCTCTGGAAGCTGATTTCCTTGCAAGAGAAACTTAACACAAACCCCTTCTACATGCAAAGTGGTCCAGCAGTGGGATTCCTCTGAGCTTCTTCCATCTTTCATCCAGTAAAGGTGGAGATCAGTCACCACTAATAACAGAATAATTGGAGTCAAGTGGCACTTCATTATAGTAAGCGTTTTTTAAAAGGCTGTAATGTTATGTTCCGTGGCTGGGTCAGCCACTGAATTTTGAGCAGGTAGCAAAGTTTTGGGGTCATTTACAAGCTTGACCTAGTCACTGCAGCAGGAAGGACTCTTTTCTGCAGAACTCAGCTTTCTATTTCACATGATTATAAAGAGCATATGCCTCTGAGTGCATATTTGAAAGGGTGTGTTCCTCATAGATGGTGTTTACTAATATTGCTGCATTCCCATCAGCTTTTTTTCTCCTCCTTGCAATTAAATTGGAGATCAGTGGAGACAAAGAGTCCTTCAATCTATGAGCCCACTACAAACAGTAAGGCAAAGATTTCCAAAGCAAAAAGTTTCAAGTCTGACCCATTTATCTTTCAGATTACTGTTTTCAAACTGCACTTTCCCACTACACTTTATTGCAACTGAAAGCTGCCAAAACAACTGTTTTCTTTTACAGTTATTCCTTTCCAATGCTTTCTTATGATGATCACAGAAAAATAATTTTCATGATGTCCATATACATCAGGAAACACTGTTTTAACTGCAGGTGATGAAAAATAAATGCTTTCCTTCCACACTTTCAGACAGTTTAGTCCAGCGACCATCTCTGCATAGCTGATCTGACTCTGGTTGTCTTCATTTCTACTCAGTAGCCCCCAGGAATTAATCAGGAAGGTGGCTTCTTTCTGGCCTGTTTGTGTAGGGACAATTTGCAGTGTGAAACCCTCAGTGAAGGTAGTGTCAACTCACACCAGGCCCCCTCATATATCAGGCACTTTCCTCCTTTGATTCTTTGGGGGGCTGAATCCAGTCCCGCCATTCTCCAAGAGCCTCCCAACTCTCACTTAAACTCACTGAAAAGCATGATCCTAGATCCCAGAAACAGACCAGAAAAGGTAGTATAACAAGGTTAGAAGCAAGTGTAACTCCACTAAAACAGAGGCTAAGTTGATGTTTGAAGCTTTTCCTTTCTTTTAAAACCTTACTATAGAAGAAAACAGTATAATGACATTTTGTGTATCTGGCTAATGCTGTATGCAGCCTGGTTTATGTTACTATTCAAACCATGAATCATGTAAGTGGCATCTTTACACTGAAACATTTACCTCAATTATTAGTTTGCTTTTACAAGTTTGGAAATTAATTTTGGCACCGATGTTGCTGTTAGCAAGGTTATAGCTTACAGACATACAGATAAATGGTAAGAAGATTTAGCAGACCAAAAAAACTGAAGAACGGTCCCCCAAAAAAGAAAAGCAAATACTGAGTCTGACAGCTCAGATAACTGTCTTTTAATACAATAATGTAAGTTGCTTTATGTTTGCACTTCAGACATTTAGATACACGCCCCTCAAAGCAGATTCTGTATCCTGAATCAAGCAGCTCTGTGAAGGGCCAGGAAAGTGGCACTGCAAAGATTTCTGTTAAACCCAAACGGATGTCTGAAATAGCAAGCGAGCTTATGGTATGATGCAGGAGAGTGGGGAAGTGATCTGTGAAAGGCTTTGAGACATGTAAAAAAGGAGAGGGCTAAGAAGGTAACTGAAAATTGGGAAAAGATGCATCAGGAATGTGCCCGAAAAATATGATATCATTTTTTTATAAGATGGATGCCTTTCAGACGGAGGAATACAAGTCAGCCAAATCTCTCTGGACATCTGTATGATATCACAAAGGAATTATTAACTAAAACTGTGAAAATGGGAATCAGCAAAGAAATGGATTAGGAGATGAGGACATTCCTCAGGAGATGACAAAGGGTTCTCTCATAAAGAAATCTAACAATCTGAAGCAGTTTTTTCAGGAGTGAGGCTAAGCACCAATTCAGCATGATCACTGGCAGAGAAAATGGGAACATCCAGTAGTATTTATTGATATAAAACTGGTGGTATAATCAACATAGAGAAGATTCATGACCCAGAAGGCCAGGCTAATGAATCCAAACAAAACTGAGTAATTTACAAAATCCAAGCTCATGCACACAGGGACAAGTTACCCAAGTGTTTGCAATCATCAGGAGTCCTGCCAGCTGAATACGAGCCTGGAAGGAGATCTGTGTATACAGGTTGTGTCAGGACCCAGAACTCTGACCTGGCTCTTGGTACTCAGCTTCTGAAGCCAGACTGGGCAGTAGATGGGAAAAGGCAGGTGCAGTACAGAAATTTCCAAAAAAGACAGATACAGAGTAGTGCCCACTGGACATGGACAGCCGTGGGGAGACCTCACAGGTCTGCTGTGTGCAGCTTCCTCAGCTATTTGTGCGTTGAAGAAACTGAAGCAGTGAACACGAAGTGGATGCTGACCATGGGGTTCCTGGGGAGGCTGTATTAACACACCAGATGGGACAAGTCGGGATTTACAGCAAGAGGAAAGCCAAGGCTGAGAACAGACATGACTGACCTTTGTAAATGCAGTAGTAGGTTAAAAAGCAGAGAGGGGAAAAAAGCAGCTTGAGCCAAGTACAAAGTTGAAATAAGTATAAGCCAGCCATAACTATCCCTTACTCTGGAGATCACGACCATGTTCCTCACAACTATGTGACGCAACCCTGTGCTGACGCAATCTCCCAAATGTGCAGCAAGAACAAGAAGTCTCCCTGCTTCCTGGATGGACCTGGCTAAGGGCTTGGACACAGTTATAAGTTGGTTGTAAATGAGAGGACCGACCTTCATTACCCAGGAAATTTTTTTCCAGGCCCATTTGTTCCATTTCAACTGCAGAGGAAGTGCCAAGAAGTCAACAAAAGTTAGAAAAATATGGATGACACGTGCTTACAGAGGGGAATATGGAAGAAGGACACACCATTGAAACACATGGAGAAAGGCCTAGTGGATGGCAGTCACCTATAAGCAATGGTATTTGCTTGTGAGAGTCTATGTACATATAACTACAGCCATAATTAAACACCACACTTAATCCATCAATTTTAAGATTCCTATTAACTAAAAATATCTAGTAAGACAATTAAAAACACTATTTCCTTCCTCCTCTGCTAATGACATGGGAACAGAAGTGACCCTACCTGTGCCAGTTTGCATCATGGCAAGTTTGCACCCTCATGGTGCAGGGCAGAACCTGCATGGCGGCACCAGCTCCTGACCTCCCTTCCCTCCCTAGGCAGCAACAGAGTCACCTGCAGCTCTCCACAAAGAGGAGATGGAGCGTTATGCTATGCTGAATTACAAATTGTCCCTAAGCACCTTGTGTACAGGAGCAGAGAGAGAATACAAATTGACTCCAAAGTAAAAATCCCAGAGAAAGTGAAAAAGGAGCAGCACTGAATTTATTAAACTTGACCCTTTTTGTTTTTCTGTTTAGAAAAAATTTTTAAAATCTCCAGGAAAGTCTAATGGGACAGACTGCATTTGTTCCACTTGGATAAAAAGCTTCCTGAAAACCCTATGAAACAGCACAGAGTGCAGCTTTGCCTTTGCAGGAGAAAGTCATCACTGGTTGATAAAGAAATCAGTAAATGATCTGTGCCCAGGCCTTCACTGTTTTGCTTATAGTCTGCTTTTTCAAGGAGGAAGGGCAGGAGCAGAACAATCTGCCAGGTTGGAAAGGGAATGGAAATCAGTGTTTGCAAATCTACAGTGTGCTGAAAGTACTTACTGAACTTAAAGGTTAACTGCCAAGGACTATCATTTTTTTCCGTTTTTCATATGGCTGTTTCTTTGCAAGAACTGAACACTGAGCTGTTTGCAAGAAAAGGACTGATTTCCACTGAGAGAAAGAGGCTGGGTTTTTTCTCTTTTTAATTGACTTCAGCAAGTACTTCTCAAAGAGGTAACCAGAGAAACAGATAAACACATGCTTTCTAGTTCATATTTACAATGTTTTCTCTCTGAAACTCATGCGCTGCTGTAGACTGTGTAATACAGTAGTGCCTGGGGACAGGATGGAAGTGAGTGTTGGTGTGTACCTTGATCCCTGGAGGAAGATATCCCCTTCAATATTTTTCACATTTACTCAGAAATACCTAAACCCACTGCACTCCTTGCATGCCAAGAAGGGAGCCAAAAACTCAAGGATATTTTTTCCTTCTCTCCAAAGAGCATATTTCCCCACTTAAAAGAAAAAATCCCATCAGTCTGACAGACTTCCAGGAAACAGGGGGATTATTTTTTAGTTGCCAGGGTGCAAGCTCTGTTTCTTTAGGCACTGACAGGAAAGGGGCTATTTTACATCCCTGTTTACATAACTAATGAATGTAGGAGAATGCTTAGCAACCTTTTGTCAAGCAGTATGAGATTCACCTTCCTAAAAACAGACTCATCAAGATGTGGTACAATCATTTAGCTCTGTTTTAGTGTGTGTTAATAGGGGAAATTATTACTTTACTTTAGGTTACACAGACATGTTTTTTCCATGTTCTCTAAAGGCTTCAGGTTTTTTAAAGGTACATTTTTATTTAATGTTAAGGACCTACTTTTCTCCTTTCTACTCAAGAAGCCTTTTATCTGTTATTTCCTCATTTAAGAAAAAAAGGCTATTATGCTAAGAAGATACTAAAATATGTTGTATTTTCCCCATTCTGTTTCATCAACAAGGAGCTCTTAAATAATGGCAGAAGTGGTTTGGCTTGAGGGAAAGGAGATAGATCAAATGCAAGAAAGGGATTATACAGACAGATTTCTTAGGTGCTTCATTAAAGTGAACCCAAATGCCACAACTGCCATCTCAAAACTTACCTTCCTGCAAGGACAAGCCAGCAGCCACTGTTTTCTCTAAGGAGTGTAACCCAGAAGCGGTGCAAAGGGGAGCATCCTGGCACCCCAAACATGATAACCACTTTGCACAATATCACACCTGCTCAATATGAATCCGGGCCCATGCATGAGCCAAAAACAGGGACACAAAGAAGAGACCTCAGTGGCCTCCCACACCTGACTGCAGCCACGAACAGTGAGGGCAGGGCTGGATTTGGGGCCTGCAAAAGTGAGTTTGGTCTTGCAGGTAGGTGATGGGCAAAGAGGGGATCAATTGGTTTTGACTTCTGCCCATGGGCAAACCAGTTCCCCCCCAGACACCTCGGCAGCTGCTTGCTAGTTTACATCTGCCCATAGTGAAGCCCCAGCTCTCTTTCTATTGAAGTTTTAATTTAAAAGTGGTTCAAGCTGCTCAGAGAGGCACCTGGCTTCCCAGGCAGATTACTGAAATACTTTCTTCACACTAACTTTTTCCTTTCCCCTGAAGCCAGCAGGTGACATCTGGAAAACATACAAAACAAAGAGAAAATTGTCATTTCAAAGGAATTAGTAACTCCACTCCATCTGTGTGGGGGCCGCAGCCCCGCTGACCTCCCGTACCACAGAGCCGGGAAGCTCTGCAGGAGCGGGGCCAGCATCCTGGCTATGCATCACTTCCCCACCACAGATATCTCAGTGTGCCTTGTGTCAAAGGGAACGGGAATGTCCTGAGCCGTAAGTGAAAGAGCATCCTGTGGAGTTTAGCTAAAACAAATACAATTGAGGTGCTGCGTGGTATGACTCAGTTCTAGGAGAGGATGTTTGTGGTATCAGAGGGAAGTCAGTGTGTTGTGTGCAGGATTCTACTCTCAGTATGCTGGCACAGCGTTCTGCTGAGAGCTGGAGATAGCCCTGTCGACCCCTTATAGCCAGCCATGAGAGAGCCTTCTCTAGCTCATGAGGAACATGGACATCAGTGGCAGGAGGAGCACACAGCATGGTCTTTGCTCTTGACCCCAGTGCTGCTGCTTGCTCAGGGCTCTGCAGTGGTGCTGTCAGAGAGACTTCGAGCACCACAGCTCTCTGCCTGCCTGCTCGCTCCACCGCATGGGCTTGACAGGCAGATCTGCATTCTCAAATGCACAGGAGTGAAAGGAGATGAATATAAAGACAAGAAAGAGTGAGACAAATGAGTAGGCAGAGGATACACAAGTCCTTCCTTCCAGGTCAGTGTGTCACACGTTCACACAAGTTGTGCTTCACGTCTGCATTTTGTCAGGTGTACCTGCAGTCTCACTAGTAAGGGGCTTTCTTTTTCTCTACCAACTCTGCACATTGTAAAGTCAGCTTTACACTTTTCTCATCTTTTCTCTTCCTGAGTCCACTGGCCTAGGACTGTCTGGAAGATTCCTCACTGCTCCATCACCAATTACCTCCACAGCCTCAGGCTGATTATTGCCTTCTTGTGATCCTGTGAAATGGGGGAAGGAATACCTTTGTGCTTCAAATACATAGTAACTGGTTTAAAAAAAATAAAATAAAAAAGACAGATGCTTAGGGTGTGCAGCAATGCGTGCCATACATACACTGGAGATCTTTTATTTAGAGAAAAGAGATGCTGAAGGGCTGTAGATTAGTTTTACTACATGAAGCAAATCTGATGTATGTGACATGGAGGCCCTGAATTTCCCCTCTCTGGTGGCACTTTGTGCAGCCTGGTAGGCTTAGCCTGCCCGTGCTGGCTGGCTCAAGTGGCTGTGATGCCAGAAGAAGGTAGTGCCCTTCTGCACAGTCAGTTCCTGCTCTTTCAGGGCTCATAAATAAGGAAAAGCACAGCATAAACAACATCCTCTAGTCCCCACATTCCCTACAGAGTGTTGTGCAGGTGAAGCCAAGTAACCCTACACTCTGGGTGTAAGACAGAAACTCAGCGGGCATGCACAAGAGCTCTTGTGAACTTGCCTGTGTTTGCACAGTGGGAAGGAGCCAGGTGGGGAATCCACCTGTTTAATCTGCCAGTCCAAGAAAGTAGCTCCCAGGGCAATGACTGCATGGCCAGAAGCAGACTGGGATCCCAGATTTTGCTGCGTTTTGGCCCCTCTGGGGATGGGATTTGGCCTTGGGCACAATGCCCTGCTCACGTGGCTGATCCATTTCCAAACCAGAGCCAGTGCTTGTCCTCTCAGCTGGGAGCAGGAGCCACAGAGCTGGGAGCATCCAGCTGCACCTCACTGTGGGAACACATCCCTGGCCTGCCAGATTTTAGAAATTGCTTGATAAAAAGTCTCAGACTCCAAGACTGAAACAAGAACGGGGATGAGATGGGACCTGCTCGAGCCACATTACCCTCATTTTTGGCAGATACTGAAGTACAGAAACCTCCGTGCTATGCCTAGGAACTCATTAAAAGAAATGTAGACTTACTGTAAATGCATTAAAAACATAAAATGAAAGGGAAAATTATTTAAACTTTGCAGAGACTTGTTGGCTTTGACTTGTCTGAGCAACAATGGAAAGCAAGGATGAGGAACAACTAACACTTTTTTACTACGGACTTTAAAGCATTTTGAAGTAACATCCACAGCCAGACATTTCAAAACAATGCATAATACTCTGTGGTAAAAAGTTGCAGTAATAATTAAATCACATTTTCTTTCACCACTGCTGGTATTGTAGCTGAGCTCAAAGTCAAATTAATGTCAGCAAATGATTTAATGAGCAGCACTACTCTGGCTGTGTAATGACACATAGGAGGACTGGTACTGGTAGTTCAACAGAGGCTGAACCATTCCAACACTGAAGTGATTAGATGATACTCGAGTGTCCCACTCAGTCCTTCACACCCAGACATGGAGCTTTCTTTTGGACAGAGCTGTGGACAGAGAGTTGGTGTGACCAGTGGGAGGCAGGAGGCACAGGTGGCTCTGTGGTGCTCAGAGGAGATGAAAAATAGCTGTCATGTGGGAGAAAAGCCATATCTTTGCCATGTATATGGAGACTTTTCTCTCAAAGGACATGGCATAATCAGAAATAAGAAAACTAAAAAAAAAGGCACAGCAATCTCAGTCTCTTCAGCAGGCAGGGGGAAGCTGATGAAGGGGATGTGGATGAGAGCTCTGACTTGTGGGAAGGAAAAGAGTGGCTGGAAGTTTGTGGGGACACAGGGCCAGAGGCAGAAGGGTGCACAAAGCAGGAGATATGGGCAGGTACATCAGAGTCTCAAGAAGCAGGAGGTAAACAGCAGGGGACTATTTCTCTCTGAACCATCATGTCCTGAGGGTTCTCTGTTGCTTGTTTCCTCCACCAAGATTTTGAGGAGAAAGTTTTAAGTAGCAGAGAAAACAGATCAAAAAAATCCAGAGGACCCACACGAGAGACCTCCGAGGTAGATTAAAGACCTCCGAGGAAAGTGACCTCCTGAAGCTGTTGCCAAACAATACCATGTATACAGTATAAACACTCTTTCCTGCATTCTGGGAAACTTTCAAAAGGTACATACATGAAATGTGATCAGTGCTTTCCTCTGCTGATAAATCAGCAACAACAAAAAAATGGCATGTTGATTAATTTGACTTGCTTGGTTTGCTTCATACATGGTCTTCCAGAATGCCAGGCACACAGATGGTGAAGCAAAATCAAACTAAAAGTATTTTACCCTATGGGATACAAGGAAGGCCATAGATTTGGATTCAAACCCCGGGTTTCCCTTCAGCCTTTGGTTCTGAACTGAATCCCAAAACTCTGGGGGACTGTCTAACCTGCAGTCACATCTGCTGTGGCAAGGTTTAGCTCAGGACACAGGAAATGTGAAAGACCACAGTAAGGTTCTGTGAATTCTCATCCTTTCTAGACCTTGGTTTTCTTCAGATTTACCCTAAGCCTGACCCAGTTCTGAAGACTGGCACCACAGTGCAGAATTCACCATGGAAGACACAGCATCTGCTGTCTTTGAACATCTCCTTGGGAAAAGGTAAGTTTTGCTAGAAGCCAAAACCTGCCCATTTTTATATAGCAGCTTTTCTGAGCACATTGCATCCTGTCCCCTGTCACCAAGCTGTTAGCAAGGTATGAAGAATGTTATCTCTCTTTGGCTCTAATGCACCTCTATAACAATTCTAAAGAGTGTGGCTGGTCATTCTACTTAGCAGAGGAAAATCATCCCTACCAATAGTGAAGCTGTCCAAACAAAAATTAATTTCCTGAGCTGGCACATTTCACCCAATTAATCTTGCAGCCGCCTTCCAAAATCACGCTGCATTTGCTCTTTGGGTTTTTTTCAGCCAGTACTACGCGTGTTGGAGCAAACTTGCTTACTGGGATGTCATAACAGCTTCTCAGGAAACCAGACTATAGGAACTTCAGAAAACTGAATTGAAAGTGTATCTCCGAGCTGCCACATAGCCTGTGTCTTGCTTCTGTAGCACAAAGGGATAGCATACCATCACATAAAGAAGTAGTTTTACTTACTTGGGCAGGGTAAGTTTATAACCATGGTTCTAAATGTTTCCTAAAGAGCCAATCTGTCCAATGGTCTGCCTACATTTTCTTGGATGACATATGAGGCCAAGGATTTCCAGTTATCCAAAAAGCCAGAAATGGTGCTCCGAGCTGTTCCAAATGAAACTCTTACTGCAATATTTTAAAGCCACCTATGCAGCTTCTAACCAACCAAACTCCTTTACCCCAGGCCGGCTATGGCATGGCAGGAAAATAACCCAGTGCTTTCTAATCGCTGTCTGTGAATTCAGCCAAAAAGACTGAAGCATTACACATGCTATGGCATGGCCACAAAAACTTGCTGTGCCAACAAGAAATAACAGCCTGGAAAGCCACTATACATTATAAAAATCGCACACCACTTGCTGTGATATCCTATGAGTTTATATCCCCAGAAGCAAATAAATTAAATGAGGAATGCCTTCATGTTTTACACAGCCCCCTGTAGACCTTTACAGCAAGTTATTGCTGACTAAGCCAGTAGCTGTGCTGTACACACCCCCCCACCATGTCTCCCTGACAGCCTCCGCTGTAAGACCCTCTTGCAATTTAATCAGAACTTCGCCTGTCTTTAAATACTTTGACCAAGACTTTCATGCTGTGAAGATGGTTGATCTCATCTGAACTTTAGGCACGTAACAAGGTTAACCTGTGTAATGGATGGAAGCAGGGCTGTCTGAGAGGCTGAGAAACCCCCTGAGAGGTAGCTGTCTATGAGCACCTGGTCCTGACCTCCCTGGGTGTCTCTGTTTCATGGCTGATGAGAAGGTGCAGCTGCTTCTGTTCCTGCAGCTGCAGTTTCTGGGTGCTAATGGCTGTGAGGAGGCTCCAGACCACAGCAGAAGGACGGAATTTTAGGGGTACCCCAGGATGAAGAGGGAATGGCATGCAAAGATTAGGAACAAACTCCATGGTTGTAATGCAAAATTTGGGAAAGCATGAATGAAACAAATCATGAAAAGAAGTTGAGGAGTAACAGGGAATGTGGGACTGACTACCTGAATCAGGAGGCAGATTTGGGAGATGGGAAGAAGAAGGGGGAGAGGTCCATACTGTCGGTGCAGCTGTGAAGCATGTTTAGGAGTCAGGTGAGAGCACATAACCTGATAGGAAGAAAAAGAAACTTAGGCTGGGATATGGGATGAGGGGAAGACTGAGATGTAGAAGAGAGAAAAGGTCTGGAGCTGGCAGCAAAGCAGGAGAGAGGTATAATCTTAGGCTAAGAGAAACAGGAGGCTGGAGTCAGTAACAGGATCCTAAGAGAGAGATGATGTTAGCAAAACCTCAAGTCTGGTTGGTGTGGGACAGGAAACTGTAAACCTGGCTTTTCCTAAGTACTGAATGCTTGGCTTGCAATCTGTGCTGTGTTGTTTCAGAGTAGACTTCACATGTACTGCCCGCAGATGTTCTTTCAAGTGCACGTAGTTTGGAAGGCCTGATGAAGGGCTGACATCCATGTCTGGCTGGTGTGACTTTTGAGGTGGACAAGCTACCAGGATAGCAGGACATCTCATCTCACCTTTGGCAGGTCCAAGACCCTGTGGGGCAAGGAGTGTACACAAGTAAGCCAGCATGGATGGTATGCAGATGAGGAACCCAAACAAGAAGGCAGTGGCACCAAGGTGATCACTCAATCCACGTGGCCACAGCTTCCCAGGGACTCCAACCTGACTCCTTCTTCCTGCTAACAGCTGCATTCAGACCAGGCATGTGCCAGGAACCAGCTCCCTTGACTGAGGTGGAAGAAAGGATGGATATCTCTGCAGCTTGCTGCTGCCCATGGCTGAATGAGCAGCTCCTCATGGTGCCTCCTCACCAGTGCACCAGGGGATGCTTGTGTGGATCAGCACTGCAGTGTACCCTCCTCAGAGACCAGAAGGTAGCCTCAGCTGGGAAAGGCCAAGTATCTAACTTTTCCCACTGCTTTTACATGCCCAGTTTAGCAGCATGTGGTGTGCATTTACCCCCCTTTTAACCAGACAGAGACTGTGCTACCAGAAAGCCAGCATGGAGCGGAGTCTGAGGCTCACCTGCCCCCAGCCTCACCCACAGCTGCTGTTTCAGCAGTGTCTAAGAGCTTTTTCCAGAAGAGCAATGACTTTGCAAGAGCCAGAGACTTCTCCCTACCCACGGCGTGCCAGGCCAGCTGCTCTCCACGGGACAGAGCCAGTGAAGTGATGTGACTCACGCAGGAGTCGCCCGTCAGGAAACAGCTGGCGGCACTCAGCGGTGCTGGGCGCAGAGCCTCCTCCAGGCTGTGAAAGGCATGCTCTGGGCCTTCGTGATGGGCCATGTGCTTCAGAGCCAAAACTCACGGGGTTTGAGGCCAAACAGATGGACTTCACTGGGAGAGGGGGGAGGCCACCTGAGGAAGGGTAACTCAAGCCAACACCAAACATATGTAGGGCTCCTTAGCAACAAGAGATTAGCTTAAGCATGCCATTGCATTGCAGACCTCTGGATATGCACGTGCTCTCCCTTACTCACACACGCTAAAACCCTCCCTGGACTTCAGCATCCTCAGTGGCCTCCCTCCAGCAGCCTCCCCGTACTGCTCCATCCTGCACAACGGAGTCCATGAGCCAAGTCCCAGCTTGTCCCACTTCTTGTTGCTTTCCCACACCAAGTAGTTTAATATCAAGCACCAAATATACCTCAGTCTGCCTTTTCTTTTCACCCCAGGATATATGGGGCCTTTCCATATCTTAGACCTATGAGAGGAAGAAGAAAGTCAGCACAAGGGTTTCTAAATGGATACAATTACCACCAGCAACACACAAATCACATCACAGTTGATGGCTTGTGGACATTCAAAAATGGCCAGAGTCAACAATGTCTGTCATGACTGGCACAGCTGCTGCTGGTGTTGCTAATCCAGAACAGCCTTATTTTAGCAGGTGATTCCATTAATGCTGTCCTTTAACTAAGCCCAGCACCACCTCTTGTGGATTCCTTGGATGCAGTCCCTTGCCTGACTGCACACAAGCTGCCCCACACTCCTGCTTGGGTGCAGTGGGTGCCCACTGCCTGTCCTGTTTGAGAGGCCCATGGCAGAGACATGATGAGAAG
The DNA here is from genome assembly GCA_013400655.1 of Mystacornis crossleyi. Lineage (NCBI taxonomy): Eukaryota > Metazoa > Chordata > Aves > Passeriformes > Timaliidae > Mystacornis > Mystacornis crossleyi. The sequence goes on along the minus strand of VYZQ01064475.1, from coordinate 85,422 downwards.
CAGCCCAGGGAGCCTTCTCCTGGAAAGCATAACCAGGAGCACGGCCATGCTCAACATTTGCTTCTTTCCCATATATAAAATCCTCCTCAAGATGGGAGTGACGTGTGCAGCAGAGAACTCTGCCTTCCTCTCAAATGCTTCTCCTTGGCTTGCTGCCTTTCATAGCAAAGCTATAACTCCTCTAGCCATTTCCTTTCATCATGCATGCAGAGCTTGTCCTCTTGCTGCTACCTTCCCCAGCTGTGCCAGTGCCCATGGCACTGTAACCCTGTCCCATGTGTGCAGGGGTATGTAAACTGAGCAGGGCTAGTGAAAAACCCCCTCTCCCTCCCTATCTGGATCATGTGTTCAAAACCAAAACAATCTGGAGGCATCGCTGCTCCATGTTCTGGGTCCTGTCATCAGCAGCATTTGCTCATACCAGGACGTAACCCAGCTGGTCCTTTTCCTGTGAGCTGCTCCCCGCTGTCATGATGTGATTGATGAGCAGAAACAGCCAGACAGAAGAAAGACAAGAGGGGGAAAAGAAATGGGACAGAAGGCAGTGGAAGTGAGGAAAACCCCTTATAATAGTGAAAAACGGGCAGAAAATGAAAAAGAAGAAAGGCAGACAATGTAAAGCAAGTAGAGAGAAGGAGGAAAGAAAAACTAAAGAGAACAAAGAGTGTAAAGCAACAGGAAACTAAAGAAGTAAAAAAGGGAAATTAAAGCTGAGGTAGTCCCCATCTTGAAGATGAACAATACGAGAGAAAGCCTTTTGACTAGCACACAGTAAATAGCTCGGTCAGGAGATAGCAGATGCTGCCCTTTCTGGGAGTCTGGGGCAGTCATTTGTCATAGGCAGGATCAAAGGCATCCGAAGAGACTTTTGAGGGAGTTACTGCAGTAGGATCAGAGGCAAAATCTGTCCCACAAGCTGGAGAGGGTCATTAAATCAGTTATCAGAGAGCTGATCTGTTGCAAGTTCATGCTCGGTTTGTTTGGCAGCAGCGTGTTTCTGTGCCCATGTCCTGCTCACTGCACTTGCCTGGGGAGCACAGGGAGTTCACAACACATCAGCAAGAAAACTTTCTGCCTCCTGAGAGAGTGGGGCCAATCTGTGCTGCATGCAGAGATCTTTGCTCTCTTCCAATGTAGCTATCCACCTAGTTATAAAGCTGGTCTCTCACAAAATAAAAATCTGTTTGAACTCTGTTTAATATATTTTTTTCATTGCTGAGATGAAAACCTTATGATGAAAGCCCACATTTTACCAATTTAAGGAATACTAAAAGAAAGAAATGCTGATACATTAAATGTCAAATCAGAGGAAATGAGTAAAACCCACTTTATTCTCTTTATAACCTTCTGAGGATACACATGCTACCAACCCAATTCTGACTTCATTACCTCCATGCAGTTCCACACGTGGAAGGAAGCTGCAGGAATTAGTAGGGGGGCAAAAGTTGTACAAGGAGGTTGAGGGAGTTCACAGCACTGCTGCTTTTGTCCCTGTGAGGACAATTACCCTGCTGAAGCACATGGTTGCTGGCGCACACTAGGCTTGCTAGGTCAGAAAATGCTGGAGCCCGTCCATGGGCTCTTTGCTTTTGAATCTCAGCTCTCTGTGCTCTGAGTAACTAATTACGCTGGTTTTGGAAGGAGATTTTACTAATCTGCAAGACCTAGGGTAAGTTTTTCCAAAAAATCCCAAGGGATTTAAAAGCACTTCTTGCTTTCTAGCAGAACGTAGATGCCTGCACTACTCTAAAGCACCACCACAAATCAGAGAATGCTCACCAAACTGTGCTTGTACATACTTGACAGCAAAAAAACAGGGGAGAAGACACAAGGGGGTATCCTGGCCTCTGTGTCACTGCAGAAGCAGAACTGGGGGCAGAAACCAGCTTCTCGCTGCCTCCAGCTAGTGCCAACCATCCAGCTGCTACATTCAGCAAAAATAAACACAAATTTTTCAAACACGACTTATGTTTTGGCCTGACATGAGCATTGGAAACACTCCTGTTGCAGATTCTGTAGCCATGAAATATTTCTTCACTAAAAAGCTTCTTTGCTCATAGGAAAAATTTCTTCACTGGAAGAGTGGTCAGCTACTGGAATAGGCAGCCCAGGGACGTGGTGGATACCATCCCTCGAAGTATTCAAAAAACATGTAGATGTGCTTAGGAACATGACTTAGGGTTGAACCTGTCAGTGTCAGGTTAATGGCTGGACTTGATGATCTTAGAGGTCTTTTCCAACATTAATGATTCTGTGATTCTATAATATTAAGTAAAAATATTCATCTTCAAATTACAGTCGATGGGGAAAGTTTACAGATGCTGTGAACCGATATCCCTGTGCAGGAATCAGAGTTGGCTTCCTCAGAAATGGCTTTCAGAGAGCAATGGGAATTTGCACCACATGAATCTCTGCCTCTGGGCGCCCACTCTTTACATGTCAAACCACAAAAACAACTTTAGCATTAAAGGCTGAGCTGGAACAACAAACTCAGACTCTTCATTAATGAAAAGAAAAATTACCAAGAGATTAAGACAGTAACAATAGAAACACTATTTCTGATCAGTTAAGGTATTTTGGAGGTCTTGGTTTAAAACTACTCGAATCTTTCCCAGAAACAAAACAACAGGAAGCAGCAATAACATGCAAATTAGACTTGACTAAATGAAGGCTTTTTGTAAGTAGAGTAACTAGTTCAGTATTTTTAAACTGTTAGTAAGGATTAGGGTTCATTTTGTTTTAGAGCAGGGATGGCATAAAGGCATTTATAGGCATAAAATGGATGAGGAAAATTTTTTTAATTGCATCAGATGCAAAAACATCCTTCTAGACCCACACATATGCAGGTAAAGAAAAAGTACAAGGGTTGTGTCAAGAAAAAACAACACATACAGTTATATTGCTGGTTTATTGTGTGTATTTCTTAGATTAGCAAGTATTTAAATCCTGTTACAGTCTTTTAATCACCTTGCACTGAGGGAAGTTATTTCTGTTAGATAATGGCGTGGTTTGTTGCAGTGTGGTTGATGGATGAAGGTGCAGAGGGGTGATGTTGTTAGGCAGTACTTTTCCAGGGTTCCCCAGTCCAGGTTATAAAGAACTCCCAGTAATTCTCCACTGGCACTGGGGAAAAGAGTGTCACGGTCCTTCTGACCCTGGAAGCATTTCTGCTGTTTCTCATGCTGTTACCTTGTCAGTGCAGGCTGCAAGGCTACAAGAGGGTATCAGCAGTTCAAAAACCTTTCTTCACCAAGACACTTGAGCATACCCCTTCTCGTTCAGATCCACTGTGCGTGTGATGTCTTGAAGCTGGATATGGAGTTGCTACACTTTAACATCCCAGCTCTTCCTAGTACAAAGCCTTCCCCATTCCCTACACCACACACCATCCTGGAAACCAGTATCCTATTCTGCAATGGTGGCCACTGGGATTCAGCGTTACAGTCACTCCTACCATATGTGCTCTCAGTAAAAAGTGAGGGGACTGAATCTACAACCACACAGACCCTCTTACCCATGTCATTATCAGAGCCACACTGTGGCTTGTTTAATTAACTCGTTGTAGTCTTGGGCTCATTTGAGGTCCATCTGTTGGAGAAGGAAAGCAGTCTCTGGGAGGAGGGGGGCTGGTTCTCTTGTTTCTGGATATCTTCCTCTGGTTGTATCTTGCAGGATGTCTCTTCTTCAGGTCTCAGTCTATACCTGTGCAGCAATTTCGTGCCTCAAACTGTTATGGTGTGTCAGATCCAGGGGGTGTTATGGTGGGGTTCTATGACTTCCGAACCGACTGCAACAGAAAGTCGCTCAGCAGCCACTGCACTCACACAGACACACACAGCGCTCTGGATAGCTTCTCAACAGGTCAACGGCAAAGAGGCAGGAAGGGTCCTTGTGTGGGATTCCACGGCAGAGATTTATTTCAGCTCCACTGTGAAGGGAGCCAGCGACAAAAGGCATTGAGCAATGGAGAGTCCCAGGTTATATATGGGGGCGGGGAAAGCAGCAGGGACAGGGGTGGTACATAGGTGGGACCTTGACATGTACGGGAAAAGGGGCAGGGAGATCAAGGGGCCAGTCAGGGAAACAGAACATTGGCATGGTAGAACAAAGCATCCTGGGAGGCCTCACCCTAACCTGGGGAGATCTCTCGGGGTCTGTCCCTTTAGGGGACTCTCTCATTCCCTGATTGGCATATTCACTGGCTCCCACAATGGTGTTCCTTCAGTTTTACATCTCATGTTAGCAGGTTTGTTTTAGACACAGTTGGCCAAAGCTTTAGCAATGTGTTAGTAGGAATGTGAAGCTGACATTTTCTAGAAACAAACTCAGGAACCACCTCATCTATTTTCAGTGTCTAAACTGAAGAAGAATGTAATATGCAAACATACAGTATCAACTGCCATAAGCTATTTCAAAATTATTTTTATCTTTAAATTTTAATATTGAAAGCTTTTGGTCATAAAATCACAGAAAATGTTTATTTTCTTTTAAAACAAAAGCATTTTTAACATTCTTAGGAGATGATTTTTGTGACAACCTGCACTCAAGTCTTGAGATATTCAATCCAACATGATATAAATGCATATTCATATAGCTCTAAATAATGAAGCTAATCAGCATGTTATCCTTTCTCCAAAGGATTAACTTTTTCCTTTGTCACATCTGACTTTTAAAAACATCAGTTTCAGCACTGGGTAGACTGCCTTAACAGAGGAGATGAAATCACTTCATGACAAATACTCAGTGTACTGTTATATGCTATTATTTCAAAGTCTTAACTGCAAACTTCAGCTTTTACAAGGAGGACGCTGGCCAAACTGCTTAGTTACCAAATGTGTTTGCATTTGTGTTTACAAACTGAACACATCCCTCCCTTCTTTTAATTAAAATTAAAAAATCCTTGTAGTTTATTAAACTAATCCTGCACTTGCTTGCCAAAAGTTGGACAGGGAAGGTCCCTTCCAGTCAATCACCAGAATTAGTGACTGCAATTCTCCCCATCATCCCTTTGCCACACTCTGTGTCAGTGGAGATATCTCACCCCACTCAGAAACAATCAATCTCTTCCAGACAAAAACGAGGGAAATCAGCTGGTCTTTGGCAACTGCATATTTTTGGTGTAAGGGGGGGGGTGGGGTGGGGGTGATAATCCTTCTTTATCTGACAGGATTATTGTGAAATTATTTATGTTTGTAAGAAAGGCTGATATTTTGTGCAGTCTGAAGGAGAAGAGCCTGTCAAAAAAACAGGAATGTAGCTCTGTGGAGGATGCGGGGAACTGTCTGGGAAGTGGAATGAATTGGTCCAGCAGAAAGGACATCCCAATGGGATGCAAAGGTTCAGGAGAAAGTTAACATTTCATAGACCTATTTTTCTGAGAGCTGATGGAAAACTAACAAAAAAACCCCTCCAACACCTCACCAACCCCCTCCCCCTAAACAAACCAACCAACCAAACAAAAACCAACCAAACAAACAGAATCACAAAACCAAACAAAAACCACAACCAAAAAACCCCCAAAAAAACAAAACAAACAAACAAACAAACAAACAAACAAAAAACCCCCAACAAACAAAAAAAAACCCCTACAACCTGTTCATCATGTTACTACAGGAGACACCAACCAAGAGTGACAGACTGACTGACTGGACTGGCCAATACTGTAACGTCATATTTTCCGAGGAGGTTATGTTAGAAAACAAAAGTGCACAGCCAGGGCAGTCAGCTGGGATTGTCTGTACCGACACAGAGCCTTTGAAGAAAAACCACCAGCATCACACGGGACTAGGACCTCTTTGGCGTGTGACAAACATAAACGGGCAGGAAAAGGGCTCTTTCTGCTCCTTCCCTTCAGAGAGGCTTTTCCAGGTTTCTCTGTCCCTGAAGGGAAATGACCCAGTATAACTTTGGTGGAAAGCATGTAAACAGATGTAATATCAAATACTTATTGAGCCAAGCACTGAATTTTCCCTGGCACACATCACTACACAGTTGCAAAATTTCTTATGAGTCTGTAGGGGAGATTCCTGTACTGCATGAGCAGAGATAAAATTCCCATCCACTTCAGCAGGGCTGGAGTTTTACCCAGTCTCTCATTCCTTCATGCCTTTTTCTGTCTGGAGGGGGAAGTTTGCACTAATTTTTCATATCATGGGCTGCTGTCTGTATACAGTCAGTTACACCAAGCCACGGCTTGGCTCTGCACCATCCTTCAAGTGCAGCTCCCTGCCTTTATGCCCTTACAAAGCACAGCAGCCAGAGCTGAAGGAGCATCCTATGGCTTTCAGTAAAACACTCCTGTGGCCTTTGGATTTTTCAGTTTTGTTATTCCAAGTCAGTCACTTTAATTTTGTATTACTCAGCCTCTATTTCAAAGTACTTTGTCCCTTGTGTGATCTGAAGTAAATTAAAAGTTATCATAAGCTAGAGGACTTATAAAAGAAAAAGTGCATTCACTATCTGAGCGAATATGCAGAAATCAAGTCCATTGTGGGGTTCTTGCCTTACAGAAATCCTCTCCTTAATGTGCAATAGATAACAAGGTTGCCTGCCAGACATTTATTTCTTTCTCCTCACCATGCACAGAAAAAAAATTAGGGGCTAAACCACAGTGACGTAAGATAAGAATAAAAGTGACAATTCAAACTACTGTAGCCAAAAGCTCCAAGAGTCTCCACTATTCCCTGTATCAGGGCAGGCTGGTGGAAGTCCTGTGACAGCAGATCCCTCCTCTGCTGCCCAGCACAGGGAGCTGAATGAGCTAGAGAAGAGCCCTGCTGGATGCAGGTCCTACAGTGGGGCAGCCCGTGGGACTGCCGCATCACATCCTACTGCTGGGGTCTGGAAGGAGTGCCCTGTTCCCGCAGGTGCTGGCCCGGGTGCCTCTGAGGTTGGCCAGCAGGGAAAACCACCAGTAAAGCTGCTGCAGCATCCCAGAGAGAAGGAAGAGTTCCCCCTCCATCCCAAAGTGTCCTGTGCTCAGAGCGAGGCACCCAGCCCCTTCAAAGAAGTGCTGACACCAGCAAAGCCATTTGCTGATGGAGGTCTGATCCACATGTCCCCACCACTGCTGCAGAGCATGTTCCTGGTGGAGCCGCATGATCCCGCTGCCTGTGGGAACCATCACCTTGCACCCCTGCTCAGAACCTGCTTGGCCCCCATCTGGCTCTGGGCCAATCTCCTCGGGATGCCAAGGCCGCCAGCTTCGATACCATCTCAGAGGTGTGCCAGAGGGGGCTCTGCCTCCATTCACACTGGCCACTGAAGGAGCTCACCAAACTCGACAAGGCCATGAGCAGAATGAATGCATTTTTAGTATGTTTTCCCTAGGAGGAGAAAAAAAATACCACACTAAGAGAGACGCTGTATGAAAATTGAACAGACACATGCAATGCTTTGCAAAGGAGGTCTGGCTTTAGGATTAGATCATTTTAATATACAACAATAGTAGTGTGTGCCAAAAAACTTACCATGTTAAGTCTCTCTCTATCAATGGACTGAGCAGTGAAACCTGCATGCTGTATGGCAACTCTCATTACCCTCTATAAAATCACATTTATCTCCATACTTTACTTACAAATGATCAGCTGATCAGTTCAATTAAGCTGCCCTTAACTGATGTTTATTGCATTTGCACATCAGTGCTTCTCTAAGAAACCAGCCAAGACCAGTGTGAAGAACAGTGAAAACCTCAAATCACAAATAAGGGTGAAGATTTGTTTTCACAATATAAAGTAAAATGAGAAGTATTCCAGGCATAGGTTTGAAAGTTTTTTGACACAGGTACAAAAACTACTCTCAGATTGTGTTGTAAATAAAAAATATATACAGAAGGACTGCATATCTAACCGAATAAATTCTAGCACAAAAATTAGTATTACCATTAAAAAAGGGTGTTAGGAGCAAGCATAGTCTGTAAGGCATGGGAAAGATGAATTAGTCAGTAAAGAAGCTTATGGTTAAAAGTTCAGGGAGTACAAGTAAAGAAATTAAAAAGGCAAGTAGTTGTAAAGAAATGAAATCTTTTTTTCTGCCATGTATAGAAGGTAGAATGACTGAAAAGTGAGGCTGATGGTCAAAATGGAAAAGGTTGAAATGAGGGATAATCTAGACAAATCACACAGCCTGAGTTTTTAATAAAGATGGTGATCTTGAGCACAGGAACAAAGATGTAATGGTTGACACTAGCTGGAGAGAGCAGGTGCCCAAAACTAGGATGTAAGTAAATTTGGAAGAAGATAATTCATGAAATGTCAGTGGCACATACATTCCTTCCCCTGTAACTCTGCAGAACCTACAGCGGGAAAAGGGTGAAGCCAAAGTAACTAAAGGCACTGTGACAAGTAGAAAAGGCAATGAAACCTAAAGTGCATTTAGTAGGGCTAACATGATTTTTGAGGAACAAGACAATTGTTTTCTGGAAGAAGAAAATGCAAAAGACCTGTTCTTTTTGACCACGAGTAAAACATTTCCCACTGCATTTTTTGTGGGTATAGCTGCAAGTGACAGCAGACTAAAAGCAGAGAACAGACTGTGTTGGAAGGGACTGGTGGAGTTCATCCAGTGGAAAGCATTGGATCTCAGAGCAGCACTTTCAGAAATGACCTGAATGACCTGCTACAGTTTTTCATGTGTTAATGAATTTTTTGCTAATGCAACATAGAAGGGAACTGCCAAGAGGGAAGGACTGCAATGTCATTTGGGAAAAAATGGGATGACCTTGAAGTCTGGAACAGCAGAAATTAAATTAGAAGTACAAAGTCATATACTTAATATGTCTAGTATGAAGGATCTCTGCTATATCCCAGGAGTTGTTTGTGTGAGAGGATGGAGGAGACAGACTGAAGTGTATTATTTAGGGTGATGTCAAGCCAAAAATGTGGTAAATCCATAAGAACAGCAGATGTGACCACAAGATGAAACAGGTATTTCAAACACAAGAACTCATGAATCAGTGAGATTACACAAAGTTCTTGTGACACCTAATTTGTATTGCTAGGCACAATTTTGTGTAGAGTAAATTTAACTGGAGTAGTACTAAGCAAGGTTACTGGGGGGATCAAGTGACCAGAAAAGTTATTCCACACAAGAAGAACAGAAAAATAAGGCTGAATGTGTGCATTTGCTCTCTAAACCTGTATCAGTTAAAACACACCAGGGATGAAAAATACCGTTTTTTAAATGAAAAGTTAATGGCAGCACAAAACCCCAAGTCAACAGAAATGGTCCTTAAGTGACAGGATTTCCTGCAGCCTTCTCTGAAAAAAGGTTTGGGACAGGTATGTAGGCCTAAAACAAAGCCTGATCCACTCATCCTACTAGTTGCTTTCAATAGTCATAGATAAACGAGAGGAGAGGAGAGGAGAGGAGAGGAGAGGAGATTAAGATGCAGCAGAAAAAAATTACCTCTGAACTGCAGCTCTTACTTCACTGTAAAGGTCACTGAGTTACAACCCCACCCAATGCAGCTGTGCTTGAGTTTTTCAAACCAAGCCCAAAGCTTGTGACTTTGTTTTTAGCTGAAGGACAGAAGACTGCTTGAAAGGAATTCTTAGAAGGAACAGGGAGGGTGGGAGAAGAAAGCTGCACATGATGTGCTGCTCAGGGAGGATGCAAAGGAGCACCTCAGAGGTGGTAGGATGGAGATCCAACCATGGCTGGAAATACCTGAAAATCACCAGGATAAATTAACCAATATGCAGCAAATAAAGTAACCAATATGCAGCAAATGGGCATGCAGTAAGTGCACCTGACACAAATAGCACACACAAATGGCACAGGCAGCCCTGAATACCTCTTCAAAGGCTTTTTTTTTTTAATAGAATTGAAATTTACAGCTCATGTGGGATTTATTTCAATTTTATTTTATTTTGCAAGGAAAAGCTCTACATTTCATCTAATCACTTGCAAATGGGTGGAAATGGTAGGATGTGTTTAGGAATCCCCAGTACATGTTTTACTAACAACCCTGCGACTCACCTCCATCATTCCCCTGCTCCGGGTGAGTCACTAGCAGACATAAAACACAAGGAAGAAAACACTGGGATAAATGAAAAACAGCCTGCTTGCAGACTTAATTCTAATGTTAACAATCAAAGAAAACAGAAGATACAGTATTCCTTCCAAAGCAAAAACACTCCATTTGTTCAGAGCAAGCCAAAACCTAAACAGGAATAATCTGTTCCCCACAGTGTTGCGGAGGAAGAAAAACATAGAATGAACACTATGCATAGGGAGGGTTCTGAAATTTCTATAGCACTGTCAGTGGTCACAGGAGCTGTACATGTGGAGAAGGGAAGCAGCTCCCAGCCATGGTTAGGCTTTAGGTGGGTCTCCATATACACTAGCTATGGTCACTGGGTGGCCTTGCAGATTTTCTCAACATCCAGCAGCAATGGTGAGTGTCCAGCAGAGTGGACGTTCACAGGATACTGCTATCAGCATTCCTGCTTGAGCTGCCTTTTTAATTTATTAGGCTCCTCCATTTCAGAGATGTGGTTTTCCTAGTTTGCATATCTCTTCTCACCCAGTAATGGTGGGAGTATTGGGAAACACAGGAACTGGAAAAAAAGGAGACCCTGCCGAAGCAAAAGCAATGAAGCCTGACCACCTAACAAGAGTTACTGTGTCCTGTGGCCCATATTCTAATCAGAGTATGTAAATTATTACTTGTACCCTTTCCACTGGACTTCTCCTCAGAAGACTTATTTAGTCAGAGGGTCCCAGATAATTTCAGCAGCATAAAGAAATGCCCCTTCCAAACAGACCTGCCCTGGGAAGGTGTGCCACTGTAAGGATGTCAAGTGCTGCTGATGCAAGCACAACACTTCCAGTTGCTGGGACGGCTGGACCCTGCTCCCCGGATGGAGCACTGTGCAGCTGTGGTGCTCTGCTGGCATGGTCAGCACTGCCTGCCCAAAACTACTGCTGCATGGTGTGCTCCTTCTTCAGAATCCCCAAATGGCTGGCTGGCAGAGTTCCTCTGTGCAGAAACCTGAGCTGAACATCCCATCCTGTCACATTCCCTACACCAGTCAGAACAGGATTTCATGCAGCAGGAATAGGTCCAATACCCTGCGGCACCTCTTTCAAACTAAATCTGCAGATCCGGTCTGCAAACAATAGCTTGTGTGTCTACAGAGAGACAGAGAAATCAATTAATCAATCAATCAGTGCACCTATCTATCTCAATCAGCATCCCCCATCCTTTACCAGCTTCTCAAATGATCAAATACTCGCCTGCAGACAGGTCATTAAAGGGCAGTCTCTACTTCAAGCCTACATCAGACTCACACCTCTGGATCTAGCACCATTATTGTGCTTCTATCACATCTGGTCAAGTGTGACTATCACACGCATTCCATCAGGAGGCACAGATAGCTGCTAACGAGAAAGGAGGCTCCTGCAGGTGAAAGACAGGAATTCAGCTGCAAAAGGAATCAAGCCCAGAGAAATTTCCCCAGAAAGCATACCTCTTAGCCCACATGTCACATTATTTGAAAACTTGAAATTCCTATAATCTTCAGAAATGGATATAAACATGTCCTTTCCTAAATGGCAAGTTACTTCAGGGCCACACAGAGAGTTAACTTTCTATAGTGCAGGTTGCTTCCCCTCCTAAAGTCCTGAACCATAAGGCTTTGCACCCAGTATCTGTTTCATTTACTGGCCTGCTTGAAGGTCTTTACTGTCTGTTAGAAAGACCTACAGCTTGTTGAAATTATAGTGCATCACAGTTGCTAGTAAATTCCTTGTGCCTTTCCTTGGCGTTTGGTCAAATAAGCAAATGTGTGATTAAAAACCTTTTCCTTCTTAACAAGAAATCTTATAAACAATAGAAAAACAAATTACATCTTTACAAGTACAAGATAAATAGAACTAAATCTAAAAAAACTGTACTTCCTGTAGGAAATGTTATGAGCTGTTTACCCTGAAAAACAATTGAGAACATTGACTCTTTAGTGTTTCACTAGGGTAACAGTATGGAAAAATGTTGCAGCACTGGAAACTATTTCAAGACACTTCTGCAATGTGCATCAGGCTTGTTTAAGCATAACCCACCCAAGAGATGAACACAGAAAGCCAGGACATGAACCTCTCTGCCCATTTTGCTCTGTATCTGTCCATAGGACAGAGCAGCTTCTCTTCTGTGAACGAAGATTTTAAGTGTGATGAAACCACTAGGCTTTTAGACAATGATTAGTTCTCTTTCACACTTAACTACGACCAAGCATCCACACCATGGTAGGTGATGCTATTTGGACTTGGTGATTCTCCAATCTTTTAGTCCCTTTTCTGAGGGAACAATAGGCTTGGAAACAGTAAGGGCAAACCTTCCTCTACAGAGGTGGCTGCAACACTGGTGGGATGAAATGTGTTTTGTCTTGATCTTCCTCTCTCACACCAGCTTCCACTCCAACATGCTCAGGCATCCTGGGATGAAGAAGAAATGGTGCCAGCCACAGATGTGGGAGTGTGAGCAAGGCCACCCCTGCAGAGGAGGCCTGTACAGGTGGCCCCATCACAGTTACAGAGAGGGGGACCAGGAGAGGATACATTTATGATGACTGAGGTTCACCAAGTCATTTCCGTAACATGAAACACCTCTAGAAGAAACACCTGAGCAGGTGCTACGAGACACGGCACAGTTCACCACCTGACATCCCTCCATTAAGGTCCCAGTAGCCCTGTGATGCTGATAGAGAAGGGCTGAGTTACAGTAGCTGAAAGGCTGGCACTTTTCTTTTGTCTCTGAAGAAGCGCCAATTCAGAGTGATCAAAAACACTGAGAGACAAAGCCTGCATGCCCTTTTCCAGAGCGGTGTTGCTATTTTTAATATGTCACACTGATACATCAATATCTGACCGGAGATTTCTCATCTAGTCCTATTGATATTATAAATGTTCTGCAAGAGGACAAAGTTCATCACTTTTGCCTCAAAAACATAAAAGCAGACATAAATACATAGCAGAGGAGGGATCCGCCCTGAAGTCTGCTTCCTTTATAAGTGCTAAAAATATTTGGGTAGCTCTTCATGCAGTCCCAGAGAGTTAAGTCATTGTATGGTATTGACTTTGATGTAATAAATTTACTATTATCTACTGACATGTTTTATGATATTATCATACCCTGATTGACATAAACCACTACAAAACCTCATATCTGAACTCAGATCAAAAGAGATTATGCACTAGCTCAGACAGATGCTTTTTATTCAGTTCTCTCAGAAATGCCTGGAATTTCTATGGCAAGCCTTCTTGGGACTTTCTGCAGATAGCTGGTCATCCACTGAGCAGTCTGCAGATTTCCAGAGGTTGCTGCAGAACTTATAAGAGCTGGAAGGAAATTCATTTTCCATAGCTCAGGCCACATTTTTCTCTTGGAGAGCCCTGCATTCCATGGGTTTCACTGTCTGAGTTTAATATATATGACATTCAGATTTTTAAATGTGTTCTCAGTGAGAAAGATTTTTTTTTTCCTACCACAAATACTTTAAAGCAGGCATAACGACAGGAAAAACACTGGAAGAGGAGAAGTGTTAGATGGTAGAAGGGTGAAGTAACAGTACCATCATCTCCCAAAGGCTGATACACTCAAAGAAGGCTGCACAAACTGGCCACTAATTTAGAAAGGAGGGTTAATGGGAGCTAACTGGCAGTGTTTTTTTGCTGGAGCCTGAAAGTCCCAACCCCTAGTGACCACCAGCAACACCTCATTTCAATGCTTCCCAAGGTATGACGCTCCTCCTGACACCAGAAACACCCTCCGTGTCAGGAGAGCCGACACGGAGTTTCTGAGCATACTGAAAATTTTTACATTTTCTGACAATACGTACAGTCAGGAGGAGTTTCCTGTGAGCACAAGCAGCAAGTGCCCTATCTCATAAACCTGGCACACAGAGTTATTTAGATCAAAATTGGATCTTGACATCTCCCCCCCCACCCCATACCAGTAGTGCTGGGGCTGAGCACTGGGATTCTGTAGTGACTTGCTTGACTTGTGCTCCACAATCTCTGTGGTTGCTTGTGTAAGTCTACTACCTGATTATCAGTGGTTATCAGTGGTTACTGCAAGTGTTGGTGAGATCTGGCAGCAAGAAATTGCTAAATGCACAATGACAGTGCAAGGTAGGGTCTCGTTTCCTATGCCATGCATGCCATTAAGCTGATGCCACCCTTGGGCACCACAGGGGTCTTGCCATGGCAATTCTATGTGCAAAGCTTTGTGGGAGCCTTGCTGTGAGGTCAAAGAGCAGCAAAGAGCCTTTCTCCTTCCTCCTCCTTCACACCTCGGTCACCTTGGCCCCCTCAGCCAGCCGAAGGGAAGCACACAATCCTGGAAAGATCCTAGTGCTGTGTTCACAAATATCCTTAAGTTGCTGGCCATGTCAGCAAAGCTGGAGGGCGAAGCCCAGCTGTAGGAAGGTTTACTAGAACCTGGCAAGTACTGGGTGACAGCTATCCCAGCAAACGCTAAAAACCTGATCCCCTTCCCCAGCACTGTCAGCTTACAGCTGGAGGATTGGTTGTTCTGGGCTGTCCTGTGGCTGACCCCGCCAGCATGGAGGGAAGAGCTGTGCACAGGGGGAATAAGGTGCCCCAGGGCTTGAATTTGGTTGTGGTCCATCCCCTCCTTGGATGCAGGCAAGGGCACTGAAAGAGGCAGAAGAGCAGTTCTGCCTAAAACACACTTCTTTACAGGCAGCAGTGACATAGAGAGCAGTCCAGATACATGATGTCATCCTTTTTATCATCCATAAATCCCCTGCTTTCTGTACTCCTAGCCAAATCCACGACGCGGATCAAAGTCTGCTAGAGAAGGAATAGGAGCCCACTTGTTATTTCTTATGAAATACCCTGTGGATCTGCTACAAAGGGATATCAAACACTGTTTACCCAAAACTATAAATCCTGTAAGATTTAACATAGGGATTAGGATGTCATTTCAGTGCAACTCAATTACATGTGCTGTAAGAGCAATAACTTTATCCTGAAGGGATGGCACTTGCAAGTTTTAAGAAACCAGTTTCATAGAACATCTCCTTTGCTTCATATAAGTACACTCACTAAAAACTTGAGTTTTTAGCTCTGCTGAAACCATCAGACAGGTAAGTGTCCCTTGTATCCAGATAAACATCATGGGGGAGGAGGTGTCACCCTGAATTTTAGGACTGATTTCATGTAAATGCAGCACCGTAGAGCAGACTGAAATAATACTATTCAGGAGACACATAGGAGGACAAAGATAAGGTATGTCCACATGTAAGTATCTTTTTATCTAAGATACTGCTACCAGTATCTAAGTATTTAAATCTCGTAGGACATAGCAAAAATCCATGTTTAGCCAAGGTCAAAGAGCAGTTGACCACTACATTATAAAGAACACTCAAGAACATGCTTTTCTTTGTTGCAATATATACCTCAGTTTGATTGGCAAGTTAAAAGAAATATATAACTTGGAAAGTGAGTGCAAAAATGTTGGTGAGTTGAGAACCCTCAAACACTCCAAAGCAAATGTGACAACCCCTGACAGCAGTCCTAGCATAATGCATCCACCCCAAATGGACTGTCCTAGGGAGAGGAAGATGCTTATCTGAGGCAGAGCCTGGGCCTATAGTCTCTAGCAATCCCTAAATTACCTTTGTACAGAAGAACCACTGTGGGGACTCAATGTTAGTGCCCCAATCCCACCTCTATTCCTGTGGTACCTTGTATCTGTGACTTTTGCACCTTTACTAAGAGTTTGTTAAAAATTTTTTTGGTACAGTTGTAGCTGTGGGTGTGATGTGAGGTTGGTGTCTGTCAAGTGTGGGGCAGGAGGAACAAGTGTTTTGCTGCCCTGTCCAGACTGAAGCCCTGGTCCCTTCTGCTGGTCTTGTGGACCGGGCTCATCCCACCACATTCACACCTGTACCCACCAAATACAGAATAAATTCAGGTCTATTGTTCTTCTTCACAGTATATGTGAACTCAGACACAGAGAAAGGTGCCAAAGTACCTGAGCCTCAAGGTGCACTTGTATGTTTCAGAAACCCTTGAAGAACTGCTCACACTTAGAAAACTAATACCCTTAAGGGGCTGCCAAAGTTATGGTTTGCACGGTTACCAACAACATAAATGG
Organism: Mystacornis crossleyi; assembly: GCA_013400655.1. NCBI lineage: Eukaryota > Metazoa > Chordata > Aves > Passeriformes > Timaliidae > Mystacornis > Mystacornis crossleyi. Next base: position 69,302 of record VYZQ01064475.1, on the reverse strand, counting down.
CAGATGCAGAAATGATGTGTGGCTTTGCAGCAGGACTGGCTGCCAGAACGAACTCCTGCAAGCATTTTCTGACTCACTGGGTAGCCTCACCCTTGCCTGTCACTGTTGCCAGGCACAGCACATAACCAGCTTTCCATCCTGCAAAACCAGCAGAGTGACAGGAGCACGGATGAGGCGAACATCGGAAAGAACAGGTGTATTGTTTGGTTCTTGCTGGGTTACTCACATCCACCTCACCTGGACTCTCATGTACATAAACATTCTTGCCTTTGAGCCAAGAGATCTGTACACTGGTATGGATTGACATCAATATGTGTAGGGTATTAACAAAATCATATTCCCTTCCTCACTTCAGTTCAGCTTAGTGGTCTTCCCTTTGTGCAAGGACAGATAACTTTGATTCCTGTTATGTGTAATATCAGCAGGAAAATTTATAGTGTTTATTCAGTCTTTGCAGGAAAGGCATTTAGGTCTTTTTTTCTGAAGAGCTGTGCAGAACATTTTTCAATCCAACACAGAAAAAGATCATCCTCCAGCTCCCCACATGATCTCATAGAAGTTCTGCCTCCTGAACATTAAAATCAGGCTTTTCTTTGAAAAGTAACATATCATGGATAACTCAGTCCTCAACACGATATGTGTATCAAGTATGTGTAAAGTAATTTTAAAGGGAGGCTATCTCATGCAGGAAGAGCTACAACACTGTGCCACCATGAAGAGTAGATGAATCTGTTCAGAGCTCAGCGAGCACGATACAAAGGTGCTGTCTTGTGTGGATGTGGAGTGGGAGATGCCCATTCTTGTGTCCTGCAGCCATTAGCAGGTTCTGCTGGCTTAAATGCAGCACTGATGCAAGAGATGGGCACAAAGCATGTGTTGGATGCAGGTGCTGACACTGCTCAGTTTCGTTACAGCACCCTCTTCCCCTATACCACACCCCTTAACTCATCTAGCATCAGTGGCTATCCAGAGCCATGTTCTTAGTAAGCAAATGGTATTTAAAATCTGCATCACAGAATCTGTAACTATTTAGGCTGTTACTTGATGATATTTCTTAAACAGTGCATCTGCCTAACTCTCACAGCCTGTGGGGCTGGAGCTGTTCTGTTTCTTACTTAGGCTGTTTACAGGAACATCAAACTTACTTTTTGAGAAGTATAGATTATTCATATTTATTTATATCAAGGATGTGCCTAGAAATTCTAGGCATGGACCAATGCACAGTTTGGTAGGGTGTTATTCCAGCATATAACAATAGGATTTTCCACTCGATCTTTTCAAGTCCACGATCAAAACAAAAGAGAAAAACAGAACAGGCACATATGGAGCATAAGGAAGCATAAGGAATTCCTTATGTTGCTTATCATTTTTCATTCATGTATGAAAAATGTTTACTGTATGACTTGCTGGGTTTGATTGATTACAGACTGTGAATGTAATTTTGAATGAAACATCAGAATTAAACATAAGAAAGGTTGTGCTGGGTCAGAATAGGCTGCTGAGCTCCTTTTCAGTTCCCTCCTCACCATTACGCAGGATCTCCTTGCTTTTCCCAGTCCAGGGCTGATACCTTTGCTGGACTTCTCTGTGGCAATGGCTGTTCAGGCAAGAGTGATAGCACGTCCCCATCTATCTTCCTTGCCTAGCACTCCACATTCAGAAAAAGTGCATTGTGACTTAGACACCAATCCCAGAGGTAGCTCAGATCCACACACAACTCCCATCTCTGTCACCTGGAAGTTTCCTCTGACCTGAGTGACTGCAACAAAGCCTGAGTTTGAGCGATGTACTTTATATAAGCTGCACATCATAGTCAGGCGATGGCTTAAAACCCTCTCAGAGGAATGCAGAGCTGTTACTGATTTACATAGCTGCTCTGAAAAACAAAACCTTCCTTCCTTCCTTCCTTCCTTCCTTCCTTCCTTCCTTCCTTCCTTCCTTCCCAAACTTTGCTCAGCAAAACATCTTGCACCCATTTTTTTGCTCATTCAATTTAATGAGAAAATTTAAATGGAGTAGAAGAAAGGTAATTCCTGTAACACTGCTTCACTTCCAGAAAGATACTCATGAAAATGAGATGCAGGTGTACATTTCTGCCTGAGCCTACACATCAGCCATTCCTTCGAAGAAGAATCCAACTGTTGTTCTTAGTTTTCCATTACTAGTTCTTTCCCTCCCAGTGGATTTCAAAAGTTAATAGAGCTTCTTCAAAATGATGATAGTGTTCCCTTTTCCTGAATAACAGGAAAATCTGATACTCACAGTAATGATTTATTTGAAAAATCTTTCCACTCACCTACAGTTATGAGTAATACTTAAACATACTGTAAGATCATCAGTCTGAGACATCTGAGCAAATATTCTTATTTCTGTGATATTTTGCAATGCAACTGAGGCTAATGGGATTTAATAGAGACATTTATACAAAGTGAGCAGTGTTGGAAGAGAGAGTAAGAGCACTTTCCAGGTGCAAAATGTCTGTCACCTGGTCACCCTCTCAGCACATGCAGGTGGGTGGCTCCGGGGATGGAAATGCTTGTGAATATGGCACTCTCAGCTCCTAAGAACTGGAAAAAAAGTAGGGGTCCACTGCCTTCCTCTCAGGCATTTTGCTTGTACCTGTTCACTTCCTTTCTTTTCTTGCAAGTTCTTGAAATAACACATTTAATCTGGAGTCAGAATGGGTATTTCCTGCCAAACTATGTAGACTTAGTTTGATTCTGCTTCACTGGTTGAGAAACCAGACTTCCTTTTTTTTACACTACTTAAATCCAAAGCCAAATAATTTTTTCCCTTCCTCTGGCTTGACATAGCCTCATGAAGGAAAAAAAAGTACAGCCATGTCCCACACCATCAACAGCTCAAGTGCAAGAGGAGAGGCAGAAGATGAGCACAACCCTCTTGACTCCTCCTGACTTTGAAGAGGTGACAAGAGCGGAGGAAGTCTGTCCTGGTCCCCAAATCTATGGCAAGGGCTGTTGTTACAAATGCTGCAAGACGAGCTTCTCATCCTTAATTCCATGATGAACCTTCGTGTGGTGTCTGACATCCCATGGACACCTGGGATGAGAAAACGACTGGAAAGACCATCTCTTTTCAGGTATGCCAGAGACCAAAACAAAACTGGCATATTGACTGAAATAATGAGGATCTTGGTAGTAGTTACTGAGTTTCTTACATCTCAGTAGCTGCCCTCCATCATTTCTGTACCTTAGCATTTAACCACATCAGTAGTTGTTTCTCCCCTACAAGTGAAACACATCAGTCTCAAACTACAAGGATGTTTGTGTGGTGTGCTGGTGGGGGAGATACATCTCACACAAATACAGAGCAGCATTACTTGCTGCCCAGCAGGTGTTTGTGTCCCAGTCCACTCAGGAGCTCCAGCCACCTCAGTCTGCAAGCAGAACAACCTCCACTACAATGAGCAGGAGAAACCACACTGGCAGCATCCTCCTGCCAGCCCCGTTCTGTGTTCCAATTAGCTTGTGGGTGCCCCTGCCCTGGCACAGGTATGCTGGTGTGGGCAGAAACGAGACTAACTTCCCCCCGGTGGGAAAACAGCAGCTTCCTCTCTTGTGCTGCACATCTGGAAGCATCACTCCAATCACCTCAGCCAGCAGTGCAGTCTCCTCCGGGCTGCTCAGGAGCAACACAGCCTTGTAGCCTGTGCTTAAGGCTACAGGTGCCTTATGCCTGCTTATGCCTGCAGGCCCCTTATAAAGGGCAAAAGCAATTTCCATGGCAGTAGTCAGTCTTTTCTCTCTGGAGGAAATCTCCCCAAAAAGCCTGTCTCAAGTTCTGAGTGCTTGAAATTTGATAGAGGATGTGTGATCGATACTGAAGAGCAACAGTCAGTATATTGAATGCTTGTGGCTAGAGAGGCAAATGGTTTGGCTGAGGCAATCCCCAGTAATTATAGGGATCACTGTAATTAGGAGGTTAATGCTGTCCCAGGAGCCTGGAAAAGGAGCTGTCTTCCTGCAGGGATCAGCAAGGAATTTTCCCTGCCATTCCTCACAATGCAGCATTACTTTGTCCAGGGAACGTCCTGACACACAGACACCTTCTCCAGCCTCCAGCCTTATGATCTGGTGGCCAGCAGGGANGTGGTGCCCGCAGTGCTGTGGCTCAGCGAAAGCTCCAAAAGCAGCGGTGAAGAGATGGCAGAAGTAGGGCAGGGCAGAAGGACAAAAAAAAACAGCAGAAAACACGGCCTCGTAGTGAGATGAGCTCTCCCCACTCCGACTCCAGTCTCCGCTCCCTCCAAACGCCAGGAGGGCAATGAATCTCAAGCACTCTACCCCACCTCTTTTTTTTTTTCCAGTTCTAAATCTCGAGATGTCTCTGCTCCCCCACCTGAGAAGACGCCACCAAGACCAAAAAAAAGGACAATTGGGCCCCTCCCTTGTGGCTGGCTAGGTCCTTTGTTTTTCTTAAGTACCCCAGCAATCGCCCCTTAACATGGGAAAAAATTCCTTTGAGAGGAGAAGAAAAGAACACATGCACACACAAAAAGAAAACCTTCTCAACCCCCAACACCTTTGTATTACACTAGAAACCACAGCCATGCCATTACAGAGCATTATCCGGGCTGTTCCAGCAGTGACCACCCCAGCACCCTGCTGTGGCTGCCCACACGGATCAGCACTGCTCGGCTTGTGGTACATCAGTGCTCCCGTCCTCTTTGCAAAGTCACTCTGGTTTACCCAAACAGCAATTCCAAAAACTTCCTCTCCTTCTGTTCCCCTGGTCCTGCAGCAAGGCAGCATTTGGGGAAAGTTCAGCTGAGGCAGGAGATGTTTGTCCCACAGCTGTAGAGGTGAGTGACAGGCTCAGGCAACAAAGCTAGACCTGAAGACAGAGGTCTTGTTCTTGGCTCTCCACCTTACCAAGACCTGCTTTTGGGGTGGGACAGTGAGGAGGATGGCATGAGTTATCTTTAGGACTTCCTAGTCAGGTATAGAGCTATAAGCATGGGAAGATACACTTGATTATAGAGAAATCATATATGTATACATAAATATATCCATATGTATGTAATTATATCCATGTGTATATAGAAGAGATCAAACAAAGAGATCAAACATGGCAAACCCATCAGGGAGCAGTCCTACTGTTTGAGCATGCAAAACCTTGGCTCAGATCACATTATCTATAAAGAAGTAGAACATTATTTTTCCAGCCTGTAGACTGAGGTGACAGGCTGGGTTTTCCTCCTTCAGTTGAAGAATATTGAAATATTCAGAGGTCCCACGTGAAGGGTAAATATGCCAATTCCATTAACTTCCTTAATCACTGTCACAGATTCACCATGAAAACACATTTGTCCAGAGGTAAATTTTTCCCTAATGGGATAAACAGAAGTATCTGTAAGAAGTATTGTGCCCATAGAAAGCTACTTGAGATAGGACAGGAATCCAATGAATCCAAAAGAGCCCAGTGACAAAAGCGAAGGGCTCTCTGCCGTGCTCCAGCCAAAATCTTCCAGCTGTTCAGTTTACTTTCAGTGAGCACAAACCTCAAGTAAAAATGGAGAAACACCTTGGGACCTGTTGCTTCAAGTTCAGGTCTTCCCTCCCCCATGCCCCACATTCCTTGGGGGCACACTAACAGAGCTTTTGCCTTTTCCTGCAAGCTGCCATCAGGCTACACAGAGAGGAGATGACAGCCAGCTCTCTGAATTAAAGTGACAGCCAGAGGCTTCCAACCATGCTCCTAAATGCCCTGTTTTCAGTGCAATTACTTCAGTTCTTATTAAATAGTCTGTCTACCGCAGCTAATCAAACAGGAGAATGTTTTCTCTGTGAGTCAGGGAAGAGTTTGGTTTTGGTAACAATTAAAATGACAAACCCACATTTTGCCTTAGGTAATTCAAGATGATACACCCCAGAGCACAAGTGAAATTTTTAACCTGCCTGATAGTTACAGTCCAAATCTTCAAGTGGGACTCTTAAAAAGAGATGGGAACAGAAGTCTCCTCAGAAAATATCATCAGTGGAACTGCTGATCAGTCCCACACCATGAGATTGCTGCAGTGTAATTCTCTAAACAGCAAAGGAGAAAAAAAAAGCTGAAGTAGGTTGCTTAGAACCAATGGGCACACTGTGAGATTTTACCAGAAAAGACTGAGGGATAAACGCAGAGGGATTTAGAGAACTTGCTTCAGGAGTAGCAAACATACCACAAAGGCATGTGTTCAATGAAAATAAATTGCAGGGTGAGAAATGGTGGAAAAGACAACACCCACACTGTCTCCAAGGGGAGGCAGGTGGAACAGGCTACTAACAGAACTTCAAAGTGTCCATATCAGGATTTCATGGTATTCATGATGATGTTTCTGAATTCCTATTTCAGCCACTGAGCATAGCTGTAAAATATCAGTCAGCAGATGCTTTAAGTCAAAAAATATACCTCATTCCAACGCTTTGGCAGCAAGTTACAAACAAGTCTGTTGTGTCAATGACATGCATTTGTGTTCAAATGTTTTATTTCATCTGAAGTTCACTTTTCACCCTCAAACAGGGAATCAGAGTGTGAGCACTTTTAAACTTCTATAATAAAATCTTTTTCTAGAAACACATTCATAAGTCCGTTGCCTGACTGAGCTTTCAGCTAAGCCTCAGCCAACCCAATAAAAAAAGTTATTGGCCAGTCACTAACGATTAATAGTATGCTGTTGATAGGAAATGTTTCAGGCAAAGCAGGTCCCGTTGATGATCTTGCAAAGAGCGAGCCCTAGAAGTCCACTTGCTTTCTGAAGCGTTCACACCCCCACACTGCTGTGTCTCCGGAGAGGACATCGTCTCTGCAGAAGTGCCACGTTTTCAGCACTTAGGCTTTTCTAAGTCTCTTATGTTTTGAAGCAACAGGAATAATTGTTCTTGGCAAGCATTCTCTCCAAAATGTGCAGATAGTTCTTATACAGTAAAAACGAAAGATAAAATTGCACTGTACAAGAGGAAAACTTATAAAACAGACCTTCCTGAGAGGAGCCAAGCTAAATGTGTCTAGCAGGCTTCAGGAACCTGCTCTGCTTCAGCTCCTGTTGCCCAAACCACAGGGCAGTGTTGGGCTTGGCAAAACCCTGAATGCTTATGCTGTCGACCTGGTGATCCTAAGAGTCTGCATTGTTGTAATGCATTGAACTGTAATGTATGTGAAAAGCAATAGTGTGCCCCAGCTAAACCATCTTTATCAAGTAATACAGTCCTGTATGGATTTAGGATAGATTTATGTGTTGTACAGATTTGGGATTCTGATGTAAAAAATGCTTGTGTCTTGTTTACTGTCTGGTCTGCAAAAAGCCCAGTAGTAGAAGCCCAGGAATGGGCTGTAGGCAGTCCTGACCTTAATGAGTTTACAGCTGAGTCCAACCAGGTGTTTCTACTAAGGACCAGAGACCAGCTGACCCTGGAGGGTGTAACTAAAAAGGGAAGACCCAGAAATGGGCTGACCCTCTGGCAGGGAACTCACACAAGAGAGAGGACCACAACTGAGAAAGCATGTAAGCAGCTTGAGGAATGCCACCCTGTTACAATCTTGGAAAAAGACCAGCTTGCTGACTTGCAGAATTCCTTCACCAAAGGTGAGCTGGGGACTGTGTGCATAAACAGCAAACAGCTGGCAACAGCTGGGGGACGTCCACAGGAGTGTTGAGATTTTAGCAGATGAGAAGAGGGCTTTAGAGCACCAAGTGGAAAAGAAAGTTCATGAAGTGAATGCTCTGCACGTGAGCCTTAGAGTTGGCAGAGAATAATGCATGAACTGGAGGAGGAGAAAAGTTAAATAGCAAAGGAGAAAAGCAGAACAAATTCAGAGAAACCAAATGAATTTGTAGAAAAGTTATAATACAATTGGAGAGAAAAGAAAGTAGGACTGAAACAGCTTTAGAAGATAGCAGCCTCCTTTGTAACACCGGGCTAAGAGTTTGCCAGTAAGTTTGGGCTTCTGAGAAATCATATTGATTCGTTGTTCAGAAGTCCTGAGGTCTCGCACTGCACTCCTCCAGATGTACTTGGAAGCCAGCACCATCATCTTTTCTGTGACAAGGCCAGAGGCTGCCCCCATCACATGGCTGTGCTTGTAGAGCAGCACTTCTATACATCTACAAGCTCATACTCTTCGTTTATTTCTAAAATCTCTCATGTGCTTTCTCTGAACAATTTCTTCCCTTCCCTATCATCCTTAGAGGTCTTCAGATAAAAAAATAACTTCAAGCTTATCCTCCTTCCTACTTCTCCAGTGATTCTACACATTCCCTCTTTCCTTCTTTCACAGGCCTCCTGCCCACTGTGCCTGTGACTATATAAGCTCAAACACTGTCCAGGTTTTACCTGCTCCATCAAAAACCTTCATCATGCATGATGTCTTGTCTGGCCACTGGCAAACTTACATCTTCCTGTTCTTCCTACTGGGTGGCACATGTCAAACTTGCCAAGGTGCATCTGCTTTCATGAACCAGCTGAAATTGCAAGTTTCTCATTGTTTTCTTGTGCAACCAGAACCACTTTCTCTCGCAACCAGGCTTCAGTTTATCCTAAGCATTCAAAGTAGAGCTTTTTAAAGACTTTAACACAATACAGTGAAGAGTGTGAGGTTTGGGCTGCATCAAAAGTGTGACCAGAAGGGCGAGGGAGGGGATTCTCCACCTGTGCTCTGCTCCTGTGAGACCCCACCTGGAGTGCTGCATCCAGCTCTGGGGTCCCCACCCCAGGAAGGAGATGGATCCACTGGAGTGAGTCCAGAGGAAGACCATGAAGATGGTCGGGGGCTGGACCACCTCTCCTTTGAAGACAGAAGACAGATTTGGGATTCTTCATTCTGGAGAAGAGAAGGCTCTGGGGTGATACTTGAGCAGCCTTCACATACCTGAAGGGGGCCTACAAGAGAGCTGGAGAGGGACTTTTGACAAGGGTGTGTAGTGACAAGACAAGGAGGAATGGCTTTAAACTGAAAACAGACAGGTTTACATGAGATATAAGGAAGAAATTCTTTCCTGTGAGGGTGGTGAGGCACTGGATTAGGTTGCCCAGTGAAGTTGTAGGTGCCCTATTCCTTGAAGTCTTGGGGAGGCCAGGCTGGATGGGACTTTAAGCAACCTCGACTAGTGGAAGGGGTCCCTGCCCATGGCAGGGGGGGTGGAACTAGATGATCCTTAAGGTTCCTTCCAACCCAAACCATTCTGTGGTTCTATGAAGTCTCATGGCCAGGTGCTTCCACTGTTGTAAAGAGGATGGAGGATACGCAGCTTGTTGAACAGCTGCAGCTCCACTGCGGTGTGACGCACCTGCTGCTGCACTTCGTGTTAGCAGTCATTGCTGACTTAATCTGAACCGTCTGGCTGCTGCCGTCCTCTAACAGCCACACATTTTCTGCATATTTTCTTGTCATTGCAGTGCTGTGTTCCGGTGTCTTTGGGAAAACGTCTGCCCTGAGGATTCCCCTTTATATAATATCTTTAAAATATGTCACCATCTGCTTGCTCTTAAAATCTTTCTTGATCCCGCCACAAGTAACTGGCCCCTCAGTGACCTCTCATTTCATAGCAAGGAGCTTGAACAGGAACATTCATTTCTTTTCTTCACAACATGCAGTATTCTCTGTCAGGTTTTGATCCACTGGTTTGTTCAGTGTATAGGAGAGAAATGCATCTGCTTTAGCAAATGCCTCTTCTCTTGACTGTTGTAGGCTTCTCTGCTTCTTGGCATTGGTGCAGTGTCAAAAAGAAGACCTCCACCCCATCTGCCCCTGAACTAACCCAACTCCAGGCAGAAATTCCTTTGGTTCTTGCATTGTAACAAACCATTTATTCCACTGTCCCAAAACCCATCTACACCAGACAAAACTTAAAAGGAATCTTCACTTCCACACTTCCACTCCACTCCACGCTTGCTCTTCCCCTTTGTCACCTTGTTTTTTCCTCTGCTGTGTACATGCCATACTCTTTTCCTGCTACCTCTGACAGCTCATCATGTGCTGTCTCCATTTACTTTGCCTGTTTTCAGCCTCATTTGTCTCAAACAGTAAAAGCCAAAACGCACAGCATGTCGTGTCCTTTGGACATCAGAGTGACTGATTCTCTATACACCCCTGGATACTTCCCTATACTGAAGAGAAAAAAATTATGAAAATTGATTGTGACCAAAAGCTGTTTCCTCATGCACAATGTGCATGGGTCCCCCTGTAACTGTTATGTTACAGCCAGTTCCTAATAAGAAGAGTTAATATCTGTTTTAAGATGAAAAAATTATCCTGAGGTCTTCTCCACAGCTCAGTTTTCAGTTGGAATTTTCTCATGTTTCACAAAGAAAGCCACCAGAGTGGTCACAACTTCTAGGCAAATTGTTAGGGTTTTAGGTCCAGACTACCAGTATACAGAAACACCACCTCTTTTTCCAACGATTTGAGAGGCATGAAAATCTGTCTTACTAATGTCTTGAAACAGAGAACAAGGAGTAAACCTTCTCTTGCATCTCTCAAAACACATACTTTAAAAAGTGCTAAATGATTTGGTTTGCATGCAAATACAGGAAGATCAGAAAAACAGGCTTTGATTTCCTCAAGCAAGTTTATATACTAAGGGTGATTGACTTAGCTAATTTGAAAATGTGAAGCATGGAAAGGGTAAAAGAGTTCTGTAAGAATAAATCCTGGGCAAAAAACATGAAGAAGGAGCTACCCAAAGAGAAAGGTGTCACTGACACCAGCAAAAGGGCAACAAACTGGACCGTAATAGCATTAACTTGCAAACTGGGAGAAATCCCTGGATTGGAGGGCTATGAGGATGAGGGACAGCCCCCAGACTCTGCTGGGACAAGCAGATGACCACATGCAGAGAAGAGTTTTTCTGGCTCCCCAAAGGGGTCTGCTCTTGCAGCTGTGGCCACATAGCCCCTTTGGCAGCCCTCAGCAGAGCCTGGAGCTAATTTGTGGCAGGTGTTGTCTTTCTGCGTCTGAGAGCTGAGCCCTACCCCAGCAATCCAGCTGGTCCTGGTTAAGGAAAGCACTCCAGAATGCTGGAGATGAATTCTAGCATTTTAGACACCCAGAGGAAGTTACTGCTGTAATGGGACATTAGTTTTGTTTGTTTGAACGCAGCATTCTAGAGCATTCCCTGTGTTACTGTGAGGATCTGAAACTGGAATCTTTGAGATAAAAAGAAGAAATTGGTTGAATTTTTTCCTTTCCTTTTTTTTCCCATTTGCTTTTGATTTATTAAAATACTTGTGAATTTTCCTGGAGATTCACCAGGAGTAATTCCGGAGGGACTAATACTCATCTTTTTTTTTTGTATCCAATTAAAACTAACATCCACTGCCCTCATCACTAACAGATGTTCAACAGAGCTAAATATTTCATCTTACTGTAAATTGCCTATAATTTGGCTGCTTTGTTTTTCTTTTGTGGGCACTGAAAGCTGTTCTCTGCTCTGAATTTGTCATCAATAAACCAGAACTCATCCAGAGAGAGCAGTTAACTGCTTGTGTAAAATAATCTATCAGAAAAGGTTCCCAAAAATGTTTGTAATGGACATTACTGAGAGTTGCAACCATTTCTAAAATGGGGAAAATGTTGCAGTTCCTGCCACTGTTCATTGCACAACTTGGCTTCTAAAAACACTGGCAAACAGAAATATGGCACTGCCGACTTTTGTAATCGTATCATAGTTCCTGATACTGAACTTTTTTATGAAGTCCCCACTCCTGAAATCATCTGGATTAGATGAAAATCTAAACTTTCATTTGTTATAAAAACATTGTCTTTCTAAACCACATGGTTAGAAAAGCTTGACAAAACCTGGGTGTCATCTCATCTGGTTATACTGTCTGTAACTTAGACACCTCCACTCCACAGTCCATGAAAGAGGCTGGTACCTCCACAGATGAACCTGCCCCTCTGTACTCACTGACAGCTCAAGGTGAGCCTGAGCTCAGGCATGTGGAAAGAATAGGGCACCTTCTCCTTCCCCGTGCTCACACGAGTCCTGCTTTGACCCCCCAGCAACTAGATTCAGCCCCAAATAACTTGATTTCAAAGAAAATCCAGCAGTGGAAACACAAAACAAATCCATGTGGCTGTGTGGCCCCACCATTACCAGCACCCCAATATTCCCTCTCCAAAGGTGGTCTTGGCCTGAACCCTTGAATGGTGCTGGGTGTAGCCTGAGCCACAAAACCCATCAGCTGCCCTGGCAGAAATCTGTAAGAAAATAGAGGCGATGGAGCCGTGAGCCAAACTGGTCCCATGGGTGCCAAATAATATAGAAGAGGACAAAACCCACAGATTGAGACTTGGGAGATTTTACTTAACATTAGGAAAAATCATTTCCTCAGGAGGCACTGCAGTGCTGGAGCAAGTCCCAGGTATGGGGTGTGCTTCCTTTCTTTGGGGGTTCCCCCAGGACTAACCTAGTCTGATGTCAGTAAAGAGTAGGGCTGAACTAGGTGACATTCAGGGATTCTCTCCTGTGTGGCTCTGGAGATTTCACGATATCCTCACCCTGAAAGAAGTGGATTTCCCATGAGTGATTATGCCAGCCTTCCCTAGAGAGGACTTCTGACACACCCTTCAGGTGCTGCTGGGAGTTGACAGAGAGCCTGTTTTGAGAGGCAGGAATTGTGCTCCATATGCTGGCACATGCTCTCTTTTGGTTTTTAATACCCATCTTTGTCTTCACTTTCTTACAGCAGCTGTGAAATAAGCCATAATGTTTTAAGAGCTTCCTTCAAAAAATGTTTGTGGCTCCTCTCCTCTCTATTTTATAGCCCCAGAAGACTTGTTAGAGATGGGGGAAGTTTGATGATGGCTGGAAATATTGTGTTAATAGAGGGAAATGCAAGTTCTGTAAAAGAAAAGTATTGTGTGCTACGTAAATTCAGTAAAAGACTATTTGAAAGACAATTAGTTTATCACAGGTAGATTAAACGTGATTTTGAAAGAAGTGATGGTTAAGAAAACCTAGCACTTGCTCTCACTTTCTAAGAAGGATTCAAAATTTTAAAAACAACCAGCAGACAAGCTGGAAAACAAGATGTTTTTCTATGTAAGACATAGCTAGCCATGGAAGTTCCTTAAGTATGCTACTGAAAGAACAGGAAATGCCATGGGAGGAAGAACAGAGTAATTTCACAGTTCGAATCTCAAAAGCCTATCAACATGGGGAATGCCTCCCCACAGATCAAAAAATCACTGGATTTCTGCTTCATGAAAACCCGAGATGCTCAAAATACTGCATTTAAAGTAAAAAGAGGGAACAAGAAAAATGTCATCACAATGTGGGTAGCAGGCATATCTGGGCACCAGAACTGGAGAGCAAACCAAGCTCTTTGGGGGTTGGAAGATCAGCTGCACTGGTTCTCAGGGGTGGCATCTGCATCAGCATTAAGGATCTGCTGCAGAAAGCACACAAGGCTAGGAATAAGAGGAAGATTTTTTTTTCCAAGTCAAAAAGTGGTACAGAAAAGCAAACACAACCCCAGTGGAGCAGCAGCCTATCATTGTGCAGTCATACCTCTCACTTGGCATCTCCACAGCAGCATTACCTCATCTTGGCCACTGTGGCTGTAGAAGAGCAGAGGCAGAAACATGCTCCTAAGGTCACATGCAGACTTAGAAGTTATGTTAAAGAGTACCTGCATTGCAGCCAGCAGTAAACAATCTCTGTCCATTTGCTTTCAAGTTGCCATGTGTCCGGCACATGGGGAATACCCTGGGGAAACAACACACTTAAGGTCAGAACGTGCAGGAACACACACAGGGGAAAAGTGTCAAGAGCAGTGAAAAATTCGCCCTTAATGATCTGTGTGTTTTTCACAGACTTGAAACAGAGTTTGTAAATGCAGAGCTCCAACACCCCAGCTGTAGGAGGGTCTTGGTGGGACACGCTCCCTCTAAAGGACAACTGTGCTGCTGAGTGACTTCCTCCCTGCATGCATCTATTGGGCCTTAGCCAAAAATGGCTGGCACAATGTTAGCCCGTGCTGCCCTGCATGACCAGTCTCTTCCATCTGGGGAAAGGTCATGAATCAAAATGATGACAGGACTCTTACACTCCCAGGTTCCTCACAACATGGCTAAGTACAAGAACTGAATGCAGTAGAGACCAGCACAGGGTAAACATGCCCTGAGGCAGCAGAGAACAGTGCCCAGGTGGACAGCTGGGCAGGAAATGAGTTTAACCTTTCATTCCTGAAGCCACAGCATTCACATTTGCTCAGGAAAAATTGCCAAAAAAGCCCGTCAGTAGTTCTGATGGTCAGTCAGGACTTGAGGCTAAGAAACAATAACCACAAAAGAGAGAGCTGCTGCAGCTTTGGGGGCCATTCTCCCCTTCTCAGAGGGATGGGGCAGAGAGACCCTCAGGATACCCACATGGGCTTTCAGTGAGGAGCAAGGAGGAGGTCAAGCCATTGCTGGACAACGAGCAAAGTGAAGAACACTTTAGAGGGTAGCTTTGTAATGTTTTTTACATTACTTTGCTGGCTGGACCGTAGCATGGAGCATCTGTTTCCAGCTACAGAACTGCTCATGGAAAATACTCTGGTAATGGCAAAGATTCCCTTCCCCCTCCCCAAAGCCTCCCCCCAAACCGCACAGGGCTGGACTGCAGGCCTCACCACTCAGGGCATTTTGCCTGTAATCACTGGCAGTGGATTTAGACATGTAGTCCAATTATGTACCAAAATTTGTGATTATAACAGGATGATTTATGCTGCAAACAAAAGAGCTAATGGGTCACAAGACTTGTCTTCCTGTGTTTCTATTTATTTCCCTTATGTGTTTTTTTTTCTCTTTCGCTTTTGGGGAGTTGGAGTTTGGGGTTCTGTTCCTGTTTTGGGTTTTTTCCTGACAGAGGAGCTGCTTCCTCATGGCTTGACTGTACCAGGCAAGAGGGAGGAGGCATGCCAGCGGGAAGCAGTGACTCGACGTCTCTTGTACAGTTAATTGGTTTTAATTTATGAGCTGTAGGCAGATGGTGGCTGCAGCACATTAAAGCTTCTTTAGGAAATAACCCATAGATTTTTCCCTCCGATGCCTGAAAATTTTGCATCCTGAATAAAAAGTATGAGACTGCACTGCCCAGCATCAGCACTGGCGTAGCACCTGTGTACAGCTGATGAGCCTTAGGCTCCGTTGTTTTCCAGGGCTTTTGTTGCATGAAGGCAGCTAAAGAAAAGCACAAGAGCTCCAATGAAATCAGAAAAGTTGATGACAACAGATGCTTTCTCCCACTCACCCTATGCAACACTGTCTCCGTATCCATTTATCTGCCCTGAACTATTGAGAAACCTCAAAGGAAAAAGAACAAAGTAAAAGCAAACAGAATCTTGGAGGAGAAGAAGAGCTGCTGCTGTGAATAAAGGATGCCAGATGGAAAAATCACAGCACAGAAATGCAGGGTGAATCACTACAGCAAGAAATATGGCTCTTCTGGCATACCTGGACTGCCGAAGGCAGACATAGTTGCAGACACCGTGTGTCAGAAGCTTGGCATATACTATTACTCTTACTAAATATTTCATCATCGGTGACTTGGAACATCTGGTTACAGAAAATGTTTGCAAGAAGATTGAGCAGCTCTCTGGATCTCACTGCTAACTGTAGAAAGGCAGATAAAACCTTTAATTCTGTTCATGACATGAGGAGTCCACCATCAATATCTTTCCACCCCAAATAAACTTGGCATGAGAATCTGCAGGTATGAAAGTCTACTTCAAGTGACAACTTTACACGTTCATGAGCCAGAAATAGATCTAGAGCTATTACATACTCACTTCTAGCTCATACCAAATTTCTGGAGTATAGGGAAGCATCCCTTTGCATTTGCCCCAGTCTTTACAGCATTCCCTGGATTCCAGTGTGAATAATGGCAGGACTCATCTTGCTGGGCTGGGTGAACCTCTGTTCTGACCGCTTGGTTGGTCTAATGTTCCTGGAAGATTCATTTTGTGGCAAGTCTGGTTAATTATTGGTTGATCATTTCCACACCTCCTTTAAGATCTTCCTTCCATGAAAGAGCATATCAGATGTTAGCTACGCAGTAGTTTCCACTGGTGTAGTAGCTGTTGAGTCTTTTAATGAGTCTGATTGAGCCAATGAGAGCTTATATGCAGGCACAAAGTGCTGCAATACTGCATTCTGACTTTGCTTAAACTTTTTTTTTCATCAAATGAAAAGAAATCAGAATAAGCCACTCTTTATCCCCAGTAGCCTACACCTATGCTGTCCTACATAGCCACACCAGCTAAAATGTGCAATGTTAATTAATCCCTGGTATTTTGCATGGAGAACAGGCCTTTCTTGCAGTTCCTTGGGGATGTCTTGTTCAGCACCATGAAACCACAGCTGCAGCTGTGGAGAAATTTTTGAGAGAATATACAAAGGTGATAGAGTGCTAGGGTCTAGCATGGCACTCTACATGCCACAGGGTTCCAGCAAACCCCTCTCTGGTTGCTGGGGGTTGAAATACTGCCGCATTGACACTCGGCACTTGTGCCTCAGATTTGAGGAGGTGGAGAGAGATCTTTTCCCTGGGAAGGCTGCTTGGAGTAATGAAATGCCTTCGAGGCATCCAGTCCCCATATGGGATGAGCACTTTGTTCCACTGCAGTCAGGAGAGCAAACCTGACTTGGATTTTGGACTGTTTTATAATACAAGCATAAATAGGAATTATACCCAACACATACTTCACTCCTTGCAGTGACAGAATGTGCTTAAAACTGTTCTTTCCATTTGTCGGTCCCTGCTTGCAGTAAAATGATTCAGCTGTGCACACCATTCAGAGCTTGAACCTTGCGGGGGTTATTCTACGTGCACATGCTTGCAGAGCTGAGAAACTCTTCTGGCCATAAGGCCGTACTTGATGTTTAAAACAAAGTCATATGGAAAATACATTGCAAAGAACCATATTGGGAATCTTGAAGCTCCAAAAATACAGTATTTAAAGCAGATAGCTTCTATTGAAGGACAGTACAGAAGTTGGTAAAGACTGATTGTATCCTAAACAAATCCCCAAATAGTAGACAACTCCCTTCATAATCCCAGTCTGATGTTAACCAGCCTCCTAACACTACAAGCAATATATACCCTAAGGCCAAAGCAACCAGCTTTACCAGGTCAAAACATTCAAGCTGCCCTTGTGCTCAAGAAAAGAAAGCATTGAAAGCCTCCTGGGCTCATCACAAAGAGCAGGATTGTGCCAATCCACATCATCAAAGAAGTGGAGCAACAGCACAGCTTTTGTTGGCACCGCTTTGTGTAACTCACTGCTCAGGGTCTGCTGCTCCAGAGCACGAGCACAGCCTCTATGGGCAAGCTGCTGGGGAGCCTGCTGGTGCTGAGGGATGGTGCTTTTGTCCATTGGTGGCCTAGATCCATCCATGCCCTTGTCACCTGCAGGTGGGACAGCTGCCTTGGCCTCCCCAGACCACAGCTCTAGAGCAGGGCAGGCAGAAGCCCGTGGAGGCTGAGCCGTGTCCCTGCCCCGGGCTCAGGGAGAGGGGAGCAGAGCCTGGGAGTCCCTTTCCCACAGGCTGGGTTTCCGGGAGCAGTGTGGTCCCCATCCAGTGGCTCCTGCCAGCACCGCTGTGTTCTCTCTGGGTTCCTCTTGGCTTCATCCTGTGCAGCTGTGCTCTCCACATCAGAAGGGACTTTTCACAGAAAAGTGAAATTAGCAAAAATAAAGACAGTTGAATGCATTTTGTTTCACCAGAGAGACTGTTTGCGGTTAGCAAATAGACATGAAATGTTATAACATAATTTCTAACAGTACCCTATAGAGATGACTTGTCTGTTAAACATGAAATAAAACTGGCAGGAAACCACCATATTGACTTAATAAGGCATAACATTAACTGACACAATAAAGCAACTTAGTTAAGAAGCAGAAAACTTTACAACCTCAGTTATTTGAAAAATACAGAGGTAGCCCGGCAGTTAAATTGAAAGTGATCATTAGGGTAATTTGCACTATTCAGATCACTGCAATTAAATGTGATGCCATGAATGCATGGGGTTGGAATTTCTTTGACTCTATTATTCTGCTGACAACTCCTGATCAAAAAAATATTAAAATACTAACTGCCAGTTGAAAACCATACACTGTTTGGCAATATTCATTTAGAGATATTTCTAGCTGAGCCAATTAAGGCTTCGGAGTTTATGGAGCACGCATCTTCCCAGTGCATAATGGTACATACATCCTTGACATACTCTGTGGCTCAAACTGGGTAACTAGAGGTACTGCCTGTGTCTAAGTGAGGCCTTGGAAGCAGGAATTTTTAATCCTTTCTGGTTTTTAACAGGGATTTTGCATGAACATCTGTGCACAAAAAAGGCAAAAAAGATAGTAAGATGCTAAGCTGGAAGATAGTTTCTGGTTCATACCTATGTTTCTGTACTGTGTTCACCCTGGTCCTGACTTAACCCCTTGTGCCATGGGGCCCAGAAGAGCCTCACAGTCTCTGCTGTTCTGCGTGCCATGAGTAGCTTTGTGGAAAATCACAGGATGCTCAAATGGCTGGTGAGGTGGAATCAGTGTGAAATCACAGAGGGGTGAACATCACTTGTTCACGCTGCGAGCAAGCCCTTGTGACAGTGCAGCTGTTACTATTTTAACTGAAATACCACTGTCCCAATTCCTGATTGTTTGTGTTGGGAATCTAGGCACCAGGTCATCTTCTGATGACTGTCAGCAAAGGGCTGGTATAACTTCACCTTGAGGTGGTGCATGATCTCAAAGCATGCCATAAGGGCCTATCCCATAACTGGATGGGCCCTGACCCTATTTCTCTCTATTCTCCTCGCTGTCTGAGGTGTCTCCTTTTTATCACATCTCCTCTAATAACACAGTTAGTCATTTGTTCACTTTTAGATGTACAGCTTCCCTGAGAGAGTCAGCAATTACCCCATTTCTTGCTAAAGACAAGCACGGCCCATATAGGGGTGTCAGGGTTGCTTCCAGCTGCCTCTTCGCCGGGCTGACGCTATACTTCAAACACCCCTGCTGTGCAACAAGAAATACAGCTACTGTAAATATTTTCCCAGTACCTACATAGCCACAGAAAGAGAGAAAGGTGGGAGTTTTTTGGTAGTGGTGCATGTTTAGAGAGTGTCTAGTACCATGGATTATAGCAAGTACCTATGTTTCCTGAGTGGTAAAATATTATAAGGAAATTAATTAGGAGAACAAAGCAATTATATGGAGTAAATGTATAAGAGCAATTGATTCAGCCTTCCTCCTTAAACTCTAAGAGTTGTGGTGCCCTTTGTCTAAAGACAGAAGACTTCAAATGCCAACACGCAAGGTTTTAATATGCTTTTTCCCTAAGGCTAAACTAAAGAAGAATTGGCTGCACTTTCCTGGAGTTAACAGGTCACATTTATCATGCTGCCACTTATGTTCAAGAACTATCAATTTAACTGTTCTGAACTGGCTTGGTTTGGCCCTCTTGAGGCGGGAGATGGGCTGTGGTTTTTATGCAATCTTATCTGCTAGAAGTGACTAATATTAGAATAACACAGGACTACAATCTTGGCATTCTGGAAGGCTGGTGAGATCCTATCCCCAAATTCTCCTTCTTAAATGCTGCTGGTAATTTCAGCAGTGTTTGTGTCATTAGTATGATTTATATATATGGGTCCCAGATAAGTTAACCACGAAGGAAAAGATAATTGACAAATTCTCCACTAGTCTTCTGAGCTGTTTTTTCCTCTCCTGGGATCAAAATTTCTTTAGAAAAAAGATAATTATTCTCTCCCCGCAGCTATAAATTCCTCAGGCAGCTCCTCTGTTACCATGCAGTCTGCTGGGCATATTCCAGAATTATTTCTGAAGTTTTCTCAAACTTCCATATAAGTCCAAAAATTCCATAGTCCTGCTCCATGCCAGCATGACAGTCGACCCTTACTGCTTGGTATAAATTCTTGAAACACTCAGTTCCGCTGATGCTGAACAGCCAGTTAAATTAAGGACACAAAATCTGCATAGTGCTTCGGGAAAACGCTGCCACAATAATCACAACCATCTCTCCAGAAGCTTCAGTTCTTTGTGGCAAACCAACCTGCCCTAGAAACCACAGGGGCAGAAAGCATCCAGCCATCCTCACATGGTCTAACACTGATCACCACCAGAGGAAGCGGTGTTGGGGGGCAGTTATAAAAAAGAGGGGGGAAACCCTCCCAGTATCTGTGCAAAAATACGTGAATGGTACAAAACAAAATAACGCTCCTCCATCAGAGGCAAATAAATCACTCCCAGGCTACAAGTCAAGCATCACTTGAAGCAGTTTATGAAAATAGATGCAGCATCCTCAGCATGGTGGTGTCCACAGTGAGGGCTTCCTACCAGAGCCTGGTGTCCCAGGCACAGTGTGGCTCCCACGCCTACCACGGGCTGGAAGTGCAAGACCAGTGTCTGCTCACAGGCTGTACATCCCTGTTCCCTGCTAAAAGAGCAAGTTAGCCAACAATAACACTGTTTGTTTTGTTGCCATCTCAGTAGACGCTCTAATAGAGCTAATAGGAAAAAGAAACCTCACCAGAGAAGAGAAAGGTCAGAAGGCTAATAAAATAAATGCAGCTATTGTGCGATCACTTGGCAATTCAAAAGGCAGTGTCATTTTCTCTTGTTTTTTTTTTCCTCAGCAGCATAAGAATCTTCTCATGAATCCAAAATGAAATTTCAGCTTTCATGCAAAGTTTGTTACTGACAGTCATGCCATTGCAGAATTAGGAATATTAGAGATTTAGGTTTACACTTATTAGATTCCCTCCTCATTTCATCTGTCTGGGTTTTTCTGAGTTTTTCTTCCAATCAGCTTTGGCTATCAAAGAGAAGCAGTGTCATACATGAGAAAATGTTGGCCAAAAAGGTAATTTTACACCAAGAGGCCTGTATTGCTCTTGGAGGGCATGACTGGCCAACTGTTGCCCTTTTATAGCATTGCCCATCTAGGTAATTCGTGGGTGGTTGCTCTTGAAGCTCGTGAGTGTTCCTCTGTTTATAATCAAAGACCTGCTGAAGTGTTTGGCTGTTCTAGGGCTTTGAGTCAACAAAACATAGTTTGATAAATGGTTTTCTTCCAAGAACACTCCTCTCCAGCACTATGTTGACACCATGGCACTGCTGGATTCAGGAACTGCCATCCCTGAGCATCTAAGTGTACATACACACCTGTATCCTGTGGCATGAGAGTCACAAGGGTCACACACAGCTGGAATTTGATCCTCACAGCAGTAGCAAAATCACTGCAGTGCTGGAAAAGATGTCCCTGTGGATAAAGGATTTAAATGCAGCTGCTGCCCCTTCTCAAGGAAAGATGCCCCTGTACTCCCCTGCCTTCCAGCAAGAGTCAGGGCTCTGAAGCAGCAAGAGCAGCCTGGGGCTATGGATCAATGGGCACCTCGAGAAAACCTAACTGGTACCCCAGTGCCTGTCCTGCACCCAGGCAGGATATAAAACCAAGGCAACAAATCCTCCTGCACTGCCAGCCTTTGACTCTCCTCATACTCAGTGGAGAGGGACAGCTGTGACTCTGAAGCAAGGCAGGGGTTGTAAGGGATCTGAACACAGGCCATGGTATTAGAAATAGCACAGCTCAAACTCAGGGAGAAAGTAGCCTGAAAGGCTGCAAAATAAGTTGCATGGCCTCAGTTAAGGCAGTTTGTTCCCAGGAACCACAACAGGAGGCCACCTGCTGCAATGAAACTCTCTCAGATCTGCAGAAGGATGCACTCAGGCCAGCCCTCTTCCCTGCTACGAACTCCTACAGAGCCATCAGCTGAACCAGCAGCATCTGCAACTCCCCTAACAGCCCTAAGACATGGTCAAGTTTAAAAACCTGTTAAACACAGGAGAACATCCTGACTTCTTGAATGGCAGGCTGATGCAAGCGAACACCCAGCCCCATGCCCTGGGGTGGAAGGAGGGCAGTGTTTTGGTGTGATACAATTCCCTTCCCAGCATACTAGAGAAGAAACTCACTGTACTAGAGAGGAAAACACATCCATTATTCCAGCCATCCCTCTACAGCAGTGGAGCTTTCTCGTAGACAATGTTTGTTACTTTCAAGGGTCCACTTTGGGCCTTTTCACATCAGTCATTACTGAAGTTATGCCAAGATCACAAAAAACCCTACTTTTGTAGTCTTAACTGGTGTATATGCTTCATGGGTAACAATATATCCTGCCTCAACTTAACTTTACTTCATTTCTCTATTAACAACAGCCTGAGATTCTCCACAGAGTTTATGGGATGCAGCAACAGGACATTAAGCATCACTCAGAGGCGCTTCTACCCTCTGCGCACAGCACTGGTGAAGGCAGGACAAAGACAGCCATAAGTACCAGGATGACAACCATTCATACAAAGGGGTGCTGAAAATAAAGCAGGTTCATAGATCTGCTACAAGACAAATCTCACCTTTGGTTGGAGTCCATGTTCATGCAGTTGATGACAGACCATAGAAGAGAGCTCAGTTAAACAAAGCGAAGCACGGGAACATAAAACTGGCTTGGGAATATCTTAAGTTTCTACTCCACATAAAAATCTACTGCTCATCATGTATAACCTCTCCTCTTGGCAACCCAGGTCTCCTGCCTACATTAGCAGTGCAGCTCCTTAGTTCTCCCTGAAAGTTTCCTATCCTATTCCATGGGAAAAAATAAATTATATTACATCAGCGTGATTCAGAAGGAGATTAGTTATTGCTGTCTGTAAAGCAAGAGATCATTATTTCTCTTTGAGGCTCTCTTGTACCACACAGAATTGGTTGGACTTGGAAAACCTGGTTATTCCATACACTTTAGTGTATGGAATACTAAAGTGTATGGAATAACCAGGATTAGCCACAGACATCCTACTCTACTGGGTTACACACATTAGAAAAAGGAAGGCAAGGATGTGATCAAAGATTTCAGCTTCTGCAAGGAGAGAGGGCTCAACTTCTCATCAAAGAGAAAGTAAGGCAAATGATGTGGGAAATGAGAAAGGAAAGAAAAAGATATTAAATTTACAGGCTTGAAAACACAAAGAGACACTGTGATCATCCATTTTGCACAAATTCCTGCATAAGCCAGGCCACAACATGATTGATTACCTTCAAATAAATAGGTGGTTAATTCCTCTACAGCTGGAATTACAGGTGTTTTCAGAAAAAAAACCCATTTACTTGTATGCTAATATAGCAGTCTTTTACCAGTATCAGCCATTCACATTTTAGGAATATATTCCTATACCCTGTTCCAGATGCTGCATGTGAACTTGTGCAAAAATACCTCAGATACGGTCAATACATTCACTAGGGCATCTCAGAAGAATATGGGATTTCCCAAACCTCTTTGTTAGAGAACATATATTACTATTCAAACTACTTGTAAGTCAGCATCCCTCGGAGGAAGAACTGTCTCAGATTTTTCTGCAAGCTCTCATTATCACAGCAATATTTATGGCTGTGCCTTAGGGGAGCAAGCAGACAGCCTCATCCAACCCCCACACAGCCAGCAGTTTCTGGACCCTACCTACACAGAGGGTTCTTTTAATACTAATTTTATCTCAGGTCAAGGGTTCAGGCAATGACCTTCTAGACACCACGACAGCCCCATCAATAAATGTTTGAACAGTTATGTCACATTAAATTTCATAACCTTAATCTGCTAAGTGGTACTGGGAGAAGAGTGAGCAGCCCACTAGGTCATAGCTGTTCTAATCCAGCATTATCAATCAGACATTCACAGACCATTGTCATGCTGGTGGGGCTCCCAAGGACTCTATCAGTTCCCAATGAAAAAATACAAAACACTTCTCAAGATACTCGGGCCTTCTCCAAATACATACAAATCTGGTGTGTTTTAAGAAAGCAGCGGCATTTTTTCTGGTCTCTGTTGCTTATGTTCCTTCTGAAATGTATTGATGTCCTACCTCTTAAGGAAATTGCAATTGAAATTTCCTGTAGGACTTGTTGAGAATGAAAGTTTTACATGCTGAGGATGCAGGACAAGACCAGCAGGCACGACCTCAAGGACTTCTGCATCTCTAGAGATGTGTTGAGACTTGCCTGATAGAGAGCTCTCTGAAATGCAGCAGGATTTTTACTCTATGACACTCTTGGCTATGAACACCACATGTGAACAATTTAACATAAATCAGAGATAAATGTATTTGTTCAGAATTTAGACCTCTACATACTGACGTACGAGAGGAGCACAAGAAGCAGATGGGCTTACCATTGTCTGTTCTCTTCTGTCTTTTGCCACATGGCAAAGAAAAGTGACATAAAATGGATTATTTTGTTTCTGTGGAAATAAATACCATCTCCTGCTGGAAGTGCTCTTCTCTGCCTGTGTAGATTGTGGCTTAACACACAGCTGTCTGATGGATTCATCCAGCTGCCTGTTCTGCATGAGTCATGAGGATCTGGGCTGTGCAACTGCTGTCACTCAGGAAAGGTGGATGTTTGAACCTGGAATGTCGACACATCAGCTACAAGCAGCTACAGGCTCTCCTGGGAGCATTTCCTTTGGTGATAAGGAGCAGCTACCTCTAAGAGAGCAGGTCCATACATACATTAATGCTGCCTAGTTTCATGTTAGCTCAACTGGAGAGTGAAAATAACGTGGCAGTAGGATATTGCCTGGCCTAAGTGGGGCCTTGCTGTTATTTGACATATTTTTCTTAAAGATTACTGCTGATGAGGCTGGAGCATGCTTGACAATCCTTGACTGCAACCTGAGAACTTAACAAATGATGGCAGTGGAGGTGGTGGGTTGTTTTGAGTGGATGGCGGTGACACTCCTAACTTCTGTGGGCCGGTTTCAATCTTCACCAAAAATATCCTGCAACAGATAACCAACTAACTGGCTTTCTACAAGCACCCTTTTTTTTTTTGGTTTTGTAGTTTTCCAGTTATATTCTTTTTCTGATTCCTTCATTTGGGCCTTTATTTTTTCAGAAAAGTTTTACAAATTTCTCGCCATACTGTCAAGAACAGTGTGCAAATTAGTATGAAAGACAAAACCAGAGCCTTTGTCCTATCCCTGTCTCTTCCACTGCATTTATTTTTCTGGTCAAGGTGAAGGATAAAACCCGACTGTTTCTCCAACAGAAGGTGAAGTTACGTGGCTTCAAAAAAGAAAATTATTATCCCAGTTTTCTGGCTATAGTATTTTTGTTCCCCTTGAAAAAGCCCCCAAATCGTAAAAAACCTAGTTCTGGGACCTTCCAATAATTCTCTCCCTTTGACCTGCAGTCTTACAGGTAGTTCTTTCTTCATTTTCATGTTGCTGGTTCCTACTTTGTGCTAAATTTAATTTTGCACTATATTTAATTTTGCTCTTGTTAACATAACCCAAATGTCACTGCCATCTGCCACCAAGACACTCATTCTGACTCAAGATGAACAAATTCATTGTGAAATCCTTCGGAAAAAAACATTCCACAGCCTTAATATCTGTGGAAGATGGGGTCTAAATTTGATTGTGACGAAAATCAGTAAATCAGAGTTCTTGTTTAGCTGCTGTTACATGTTCTCTGGCTCAGTCAACAAATTTATTTCATTCCTGTTCCCCTTTCAAGCCAATAGAAAATAGTTTCATGCAACTCAAAAATGCTTTGGGCAAGACTGGGAGAAGCAAATAACTTACTGAATATGGGGTGTTGACGGATGCAAAATGTGTCGTCAATTCATCTGAAGGCACCAAATGCTTGGAGCTGGAATGAGGATGCGGGGCTCAGTTAGTGGAACGAGATCATGCTGAGGGCAGACAGCTCCCCTTGAGCAGTCAGGATACTGCCCACAGTATTTTTTTGATATCCAGAGTCTCCTTGTTAGGGGAGTACCTTGGGCACTCGTCTGGAGGAGGTCACCTTTGCCTGATTACCTCAACGAATGAGCATTTCAATCATTTTGGCTTCAGGAACTCAAAATACATCACCTCTGAAATGCTCCTGCCATGGCAGACAGGGCACACCAGTGGGAGACACAGGCTCAAGCCCATGTCAGCACAGGAAGAATTCCATGCAGCTCTCCTGAATTTTGGAGTGTCCAAAGTGCCAGCCAGACAGCAGAGGCAATGCTGCAGCAGCCACGTCCTCCTCTGCATGAACTGCACTGTCATCCCACCCTTTTCACTCATCCAGAAATAAATCAAAGAAGGAAGACACAAGGTTTCATTTCCTTGTGTGTATATCGTTTGTAAGGAAAGCAAAACATTTTTTTCCTGAATTTCAGTTCAGAGGCCAACAGGTAGCATTCACTTTTATGACATTCATAGTGCAGGACAGACGTTTCACCTCTAAAACATACCTGGGTAACTGGAAGCACAGTTCCAGCACAAGCAAGAGCTTTTTAGGGGTAAGGCTTCAGTGATGAAGCACTAATGGAACCATAGACATATGCTGCCACTTGGATTACCCTGGCAACAATTCCATGTAAACAAATTCTAATGGTGGACACCTTCTGCCCTTCCAACACGTTGTCAGATCACTGCCACGAGGGACAAGTTCCTCTGCAGCACGCAGTCGTAGCAGGGAATCCAAGCATGGAAACCACATGAGCAGAGATTACACAGCCTGTCAAGTCTGGCAGCCAGATGTTGGCTTGCAAGAGTGAGTGCAACCAGATGGTTTTTCTGCCATTTCTTTGTCCAAACGTTCAGAAGAGGTTAACAGAATGACACACATAGTGATAAGTTCATTATCATATTTGCATATTTAGACACATACACACATATTAGCCCCTTCAAAACTGTAATCCCTAAGGATTACAGGCAAGGCTAGGATTTTCAGATGTCAGCTCCAGCTCAGACTCTGCAAGAAGCTCCAGGTGAGTAACAGCCAGACTAGGACTCTCCATATTGCTGCCCTGATCTCAGGAGCAGCCCAAGGGTGCAATCCACAGAATCCCTTTGCAACAGACCTAAAAAACATTCCTGGATGCAGTACATGGGGACAGCTCATCAGCTGGCCATTGACATCTTTGCTCTCTTCTACCCATGCAAAACTGCCCTACAGTGAACTGCTTGGGATTTGGAATAAAAAAACACAGGAGGAAGATCGTTGCACTGTTGTGCAAAACACTGGCTGCTGATGCAAAGTGCTCAGGCAAAGGAAAGAGGGCTTTGATGGGATAGTCGTATAACCCAGCATGATCTAGCTGCTTGGATACTTCTCGGAGGCCACAGAAGCATGCTGCTTTCTAATGAAGCTGACATCAGAGCCCGCTGGAGAGAAATCTGGGCAGGTCAGCTCAGAATCAGTAGATGCAGACATTACTCTCAAGGACCAGTTTCAAGGCTGAACCCTCATCATTAGCCCACACCTCTATCCATTCCACAGTGTCTAAGCCAGACAGCCACATCTGGAACAAAAACATTTAGTTCCATTCAATATCCTGTGCTTTCTCCTACACAAGACATGGGTTTGCCACTCACACACTCCATGTGCAGCGCACAGTCTCACACCAGCTGGAGAGAATACATTTAGGACAGCAAGGAATATCAGCAGATGGACAACAACCAACACTTAACTGCTATGACTTACATTCTCGATAAAACAAAATCCAAGAACAACTCTAATTCCCAACTAGATAATACAGAAAAGCAGCAATTCTGGCTCTGAGCTGCTTTTAAATGACCTGGATTTCATGAAGGCAAGTGAAAACTCCCATTGGAGGGTTTTACTCTCAGACAGGCACATTCCAGTCGATTGTTCCCATTTTATTTAGTTATGCAAACAAGTACCAAGCCCTACACTTAAGCTTTTATAAATAATATCCCTTCATCCCCAAAAAACCCAGGTGAGAGTTTTAGTTTTGTGACCCTTATTCTTTCATAAGAAAAATAAATANAGAGAGAGAGCGAGAGAGAGCGCTTTCTTAAACAATACCTTTATGAGCCCAAATGTTTTGTTTGAAACAGCTCTATGCGAATGACCTTTGGAGAAGCCTGAGGCTTGAAGCCCACAACAGCTGCCTTGACAGACAAGACACCAGACTTCCCTGACAGCTGTAAGGCCTGGGGAGCTTCTGGATTCCTGGAAACACTGACAAGTTGTCAATTCTATCCAGTTTTGACCACAGCCAAAGTTCAAAATTCCTGAAAACTGGAAGCCCTTGCTTTTAGCTACCTCGGGTCTGAATTTCTAGAGGCAAAACAAGTGTTACAACATCCCCATTTCCTGTCAAGTTCAAATATTGAAATAGTACAAATTAGTCCTTCTCAGAATTGTGAGATTACCTTCAAATCATGACACTTAAATGAACAGATGTTTTCTCTTGCCTTCTGATTTTCAGACCTCTGATGTGTCAGTGGTATTTTTTGTACTAACTGTGTAAAAAACTTTGAACCTTCTCTTATAAAAACAAGGCAAAACTGAAATTCCTGCGCAGTAATATTCTGATACTGTGAGTGTTGCAAAGGTTATGGATAAAAGTAGCTGAATTACCACACTACTTGCTTCTAGATCTGATCTTTTAGAGCTACAGTCCTAGTGCCAGTAGCATAAAGGACAAGCCCTTAAGATGCAGCACTACGGAGCAGCTGGTGAGAAGGACACAGCTGCAAGGAACAGAACTGCAGAGCTCACTCCAAAGGAAGTGGAGCTCAGTAAGGGACCTCAGAAGAGGTAGGGAGAAGCCAGGGAAGTACAGACTTGGTTCTCCCTCAGAAAGAAGGTGATGAAAACAAGCAAGGACTAAGGAAACGTAGTCTAACTGAAGACAGACCTTGACTTTTCAAAGTTTTTACCTTTCCTACTGGAAAAAAACTCCCCCACAGAAAGTCACATTCTGAAAGCCCCCAACCTGTCTGCAAATACCAAGTGCAATAACCAGCAACTTTCGCATGTTTCCCCAGAGTTCCACAGAAATTAATACTTTCAGAAAACTGTCATTTCTTCTTCAAACCTATATGCAACAGCAGGCCACAACTACGGGGACTGCCAGTCACTTCACGTAGCCCTAATGTCAAGACTTCCCAAGTCCTAGACATGGAGTTCTCTGAGCTCCAGGGATTTGCCATCAATCCAGACATGCTGTAAAACACTGCTGTGGGACATGTGTCAAAGCTGCTTCAGTGGTGTCACAAGGCTGTGTGGGCCCACCACCAGCTCTGGCAGGTCCAGTAGCAGGTTGACCAATTTGTGCTAATTGGTCTATCCATCTCCTTAGGTGAAAAGATCCAGTGAAAAGCTGCAGCAGCAGCAGCCCTATAAAGCAGCACAGTTGTAACTGCAAAGCTCTGTCCCTCAGGTTGTGTACTCCCTGCAGCCTTGGCCTAATTACAGCAGTGTGACAGACTTCTTCCCCTGCAGTTAAATCTGTGGTCTCTGGACTCGAAAGACCACTCAGATTGTCATGTATAGTGTGCCCCTATGCAGGCACACTAAGAGCCTGATGAGGCAGGTAGGAACCCTAGGAGCATCTTCACTGTAGTTAGGACTACCTCTCTCTAGCCTCTGCCTGGCTCTAGTTACAGTAAAGTCTGTATTTGACTCTACGTACTACCATAAAGTGCCTTCTCCACAGCAGCATTGTCTCCTCCCCATATACTGTTCACCGATGAGGGTCACCTTGATTATTTAGGAAGTGGAAACCCAAACAGATCCCCTCCTGAGCAGTGAGAACACCCAGCCAGGTTCCTAACCTGACTCTTGGAAATGCAACTTGGAAGCCCGAAGACAACAGAGTAAGACAGACAGACACTCCCACCTAGTGGGGAAGGCACAGCTCTGGGTCTCTGGGACAGGAGCTGCTTCAGCTCTGCAGACTCACACACTCCTACCACAGAGCCCCTTGCTTTTTTAATCAACAAGAGTAATAGCAGCTATGATGAAATCTGAGAGCATTACTTTTAATTATTAAGCAGAAGAAAAAGGAAGGTTAAGCCTACCAAGTTACCAGTATTTTTATCTCCTCAGTATTAGACATGACTGCAAACACAACTCAGAGTTTATAGTAGTGTAATGATTAACTTCTGCAAGGTCAATGCAACAGGCATGTAAAATATTAGCAGAATGGCAAAGTGGCATTTTCAACCTACTTTGCTACACTGGAGAGAACTAAATTCTTGAACGCAAAATAAAGACAAGTAAGTCTTCAGTAAATGAAGAGGCTTTAATGTCTAGGAGAGCATACCAGCTCACAGGATGAGTCAGCTGTATTTTCTGGAGTCAGTTTAGTGATTTACTACTTTGGGGGGTTTTTAATACATGCTGTAGATAAAGGTAAAATAAAAAAATTGTGAGATGGAAATTAGAAGCTGGAGGGAAAAAGCATCTTCAATCTATTTCCATTCCTGCATGCTCAGTAAAGACATCCACAGACCCCTCCTGATTCCCAGCAGGATGAAGGTGCCATCCTGAGAGCTCACTGGGGCTGGCCATGGCATCATCCCCATGGCCTGCCTCGAGGGGCGGCAGAAAGGCGAAAAGAACTCGGTTTGGCAGGCCCTGAATTACTTTATCTGTTCTGGCACAAAAGGCTTTGTGATTCATATGAGCCTTCAAATGCCTTTTTATGGGTCAGCAAAAAGTCACAAACGTGCACTTGCATTTCCCAGCAGCGTATTGCCCTTTTGGACCCAACTGCACGTTTCTGAAAAACACTTCAGCCACCAAAATCTGCAATGTGCAAACCAAAGTCTCTGTGTGTAGCAGCTTTGCCACCTGCAAGTATTTATTATGGGATCACCCTGATGCACCCTGTTCTTTCAGCCCATGACACACTATCATTTCCCAGCTTTTGGGTGAGGTACTGCAATTTGTTCCCCTCTAGAAAACTATTCCAAGTTTTTATTTGAACATACTGTGGCCTATGCACAAATTAACTGTGTCTACAAACATGGCACCTTCATCAGAGACATGGCTAAGCCCTGGGGACTGTCAGGATGCAATTTTGCTACTTTGCTTTTAGGTCCAGGTCAAAGACCAGTCCAGCACTGAAATTTGCAAACTTATTGCTCCTGTAATGCAGATCAAGTCTGCAAATAATTCCATACTCATTGATGATACTCTGCACTGTTCAGGTTGGGGATGACTTTACACACACAGCTATTTTCACCACTAGGGTTAGGAAGCTCTAGGTAGAACAAACCGTTAATTTCATGTTTGAGTAATGGCTCTCAGACTTGCCCAGACAGAGCATTTGAGATCAGCTGTAAGGCTTTCCCTTCCTGTTTCTCGGTTCAGGAAGGGAGAGGCCTGCCCACCTCCACAGCAACCACTGTAACAGAGAGTGCTAGCTCTCAGCAGCAATTCCGAGTTTACTGCCTAACACAGATTAGTAAGAGATTTATGCCCCTTCACTGCTCAGTCAACATCTTTGCTAGCAGACTTGCTAAATTACAGGCACATACTCCAGCTCATAGTGCCACAAGAACCACTTTTTCTAGATTTCACAGCAGATTTCAAATGAACCACATAAGAAACCTTTGTCCTTTACAGCTGTCCACCAGAATAAGCATTAAATCATTTTCACTGCTTCACTGTCCCTACTATTTGCCTAAGAACACTTAGTAAGTTCTCATCTTCCTATTCCACAGACATTCCCATTTGTATACAGCTCAGGACATTCCACATTGACTTAGAACACAAGGTAGCAAGACTGACTCACCAGCTGACTGGAAGGAGAGGAGCGGAACTTCTCCTTATCCTGGTGCACAGCAGAAACTGAGCCTTACCAGCATGTGCTGGGTCTCGCTACTGCCTTTAGAGCTTCAGCAAGTGCTGGCTGTGCTTGAGGAGCTCTCCGTGGTTTAAACCCTCACCACCTGGAGCTAACTCTGGCTTCCTCCATAGCTTAAGCACTCCTTTCCAGAGCACCAGTCTACAAGCGTATTTACCTCCTGTTCTTCTGGAGTGTGCAGTACCAGGATGTCTGGCATACACGTTTTACAGCACTCACTAACAAAGCCCTGCCTCACCAGTTGCTCATTATGAGGAGCACTCCACCAGTTTGTTTTTCAATCTCTGCTATGTGGTACTTCACCATATGTAATAAGGAACAGAAAAAAATTCCTGTTTCCTTCACCTTCAAGCAGTCACCGTGGGAAGCACAACACTCCAATCCATTTCTTTTTCAAGACCACAGGCATGCTCTGTTACACCACACAAGTTATTTCATCCCTACTTCAAGCATAAAGTTTAATTTGTTACTACTGCTTCAGGAACACAGCTGTGCAGAGAGAACTCATACATGATTCCTCCATGGAATCAATCTCTTTAGTTAAAGGATGTTCTAAGGCATAGCTGAACAGTTAGCATGAAATGAGTGTCACATGCTGTCACTGAGGCCCTATGTGAACAATTTGCCTGAGCCAGTACTGTGATCTCTTGCGCACAGTAATGCTTCCAAGGCTTGTTTCATCACTGCAATACACGAAGATCCCATGTAAGAGAGGCAGGAAGGCTGGGGGTGACTGAAAACAGTCAATTCAGACATGCACAGCAACACCTATTTCCCCTTTCATTTATCTTGTCAACCTTTATGAAAGCTCCGCAGCCTGTAATACAACAAATTACGAAAGGCATTTTTCTCTTCCAGTTGTTTTAAAATCAAGTAACTAGATCAGGTATTACTAAAAATTACTAAAAATGAGTCTCTTGTAGACAGTTATAGAAGATTCTTCTTTTGAGTTTTATTTGTTTATAGCAACAGTAGCACATATTTCCACTTAGGTATTTTAGTGCAACAAGGAAATCCATTATCTTATTAAGCTTCAGCAAGGTGACCTATGTTTCTATATGCAATGGAACAGATTAAAGTGTCTCCCTTTGTTGCACAACAGTTTAAAGCTTCAGAACTCTAAGTAAATACCTGACACAGAATTAAACAAGCAGACACTTTGCTTGATTATGAAATGCTTTTGTTGGATGAGTGAAGTGCTTTCTGCAGTAGAACAATTCATTTGTAAGCCACAGGCACTACTACAAGAGTGGTATCAGAGTAGAACTGGTGACACTTTAGTAGTCTGTGCAAGAATTCCACTCTACTTTTTGCAAGTTGCGTATCTTGAAGATACATTCTCCCAGTTGATCACATTCCAGATGGCTTTCAAGTAATCAGGTCGAACATTTTTATACTGAAGATAATAAGCATGTTCCCATACATCAATGCCCAGCAAAGGAATGAGACCTGTGAAAAAAGAGGATAAATTTTGTAAACGTATGAAAGCACACCTTACATGTAAAGTTTTACATTGCATCCCCAAGCTGTACCCAGATTCTGAGTCTTAATCTGCAGGAAGACAAAGAGCTCTGCAGCACATGGGTCCTTATTGCAATATTTAACAAAACTCTGCTCTCACACACACACACTGCATAAACTCAAAGAGCTGATTCAGGTAAACACATCTGTAAATACTCTGGAACTGCCCTGAAGACATAACCGAAACCAGATGAAGCAATTTTTGAAAAGTTTGTATCTTTTGCACAGTTATGCAAGCACTTTCACGAAAAATTACATTATAAGGGTTTCTTGCTATGCCAGCTTGCTTCCAATACTTTAATTACAGGCTACTCATCAAGTGCCTAATTACCTTCTTGCTTTTGTGCTAAAATACCCTTGTCACTGAATTTTTAATGGTAAATTTTCACAGGAGGGAGAGTGAAATTCACCTCCATTATGCTCTATGTCCCTATACTAAACCTATAATTCCTTTTCCCCCTACTGATAGGTAATACACAGACCGCTGAAAATACAAGAAATTCCTTGCCATTCTCTATGAATTCTGCAGAACGTGTTTTAAAGGTATTTGCAAAATCATTTGGGTGAACTGACATTGCAGGCAGATTCTCACTGGCCATGACCTCTTCTCTCTGTAAAGGATGTCCAGCCTGCCATTACCACTTCCATGTCTCTCTAAGGAAGTAAGAATATCTTGGATAGAGATCATTGCCAGTACTGTGCTGCTTGCCCAGCTGTAACACTTAACCACATCCTAAACTAGTTTGGTTGACACTCATTACTCTTTGTCAATATAAAGGAAGCAAATTATAAGGCTCCATTTTAAACCAGCCGTAGGAACAGGAGTTGTGTTCATCTTCCCCCCTCCTGTTGTCTGGCCTCCACTGACAGTACTGTGAATAGCTCCTCTGCCAGAGGAAAAAAAAATCTGAAGGCAAGAGGCTTAATTTAATTTTGCTTGATTTGTGCAAGTTACTCCAGTTACTCAAAAATCCAAGGAAGCCGAAGCTAAAAGACTGGCCAAGTAAAAAGCACTTTCACAACATGGCCCCATCTATTTTCCCTTGGACTAGGAAAAACACTTAATAATCCTACTGCTCTTCACAGTTTTTAAGTCCTGTTTTGACAAATGCTGCTCTAAAAACTGCATTTTCACTTCTGCTAGAGGAGACATTTGGTTTTCCAGATCTATTTATCCATCAATTTCTTCTCAGCATTGTCCACACACCACTTTTCAGAGCTCATACACTTGCCTAATCAAACCTACAGAAGCAGAAGGGAAGGAAAAAACCTGACCTGTTGTTCCTTGCAAAGGGTCTTGATTTGCACAAGCTGCAATCTGTAGGCGCCCCTGCTCCTTGTTATAGCCAAGCCATCCCCAGCCTGATCCCTGAACACCAACTGATACAGCTGTCAGCTTCTCCTTGAAGTTTGCAAAGGAACAAAAGTCACGCTTGATGGCTTCCATCAGTTCTCCTTTAACAGAAAAAAAAAAAGCACAAAAAGACCACAGGCATATAAACCTCAAAGAAAACCTCTGAAGCCTATAACAACATCTTTTGTGAGATCTGTACTACAGGGCCTTTACCTTTAATTGCAGGTCACTTGTAGGTAATCAGTACTCTATCCTCCCCAAGGGGATTCCTTCCTTTAGGCTTTAACTGCTAAACTATCCCTATCCAAACTGGAGCATAACTCCAGCCACTAGGCTGGGTGGGTCTGCAGCACGTTTCTTCCCTTTCTGTGAACCGAATACATATGGCAATTTAATCAGCATGGCTTTGTACAACTATTTGCTCTTATAAAGGTGGAAAGGATATATACAGCAATAGCCAGGCATTTTGCATATATAATCAGCTCTAGAAATTAAAAATACTTTGTACAAGACTAGCTTTTTATACTCTTGGCTTACATTCAAAACTCCCCCCAAATACCTCAAAATTTTGTTAACTGTCACACAGAAAGGTGAATTAACTTTGAAAAATAAAGATCCTTTAGACTTTTTCAAAGAGAGAAAAGATCATCAATTCTACCTGTTAATTAAAACTGATGCAATAAACCCCTGTAACACGCACTAACCTTTAGGCTCCCCTCCTCCATTAGGAGAAAGGTTTGTCCAGAAGATGGTGTGATTGATATGACCTCCACCATTGAACTTCAGTGCAGGCTGAAGTGACACCTGAGTTGTAACATCACCTAAGGATGCAGAAGATAAAAATACATAAATAAAAACATTATCATCACCACAACAGGCAGTAAGTTTCTACTAGGCCTCCAGTGATCTCCAAAATCTTTCTACAAGCATATAACTTATCAGTGGAATACATAAGGTTTGTACTGTTATCCATATTTTAGACAGTCACAGACAAACTATATTATAGATTTATTATCTCTGACCTTTTCTTATGCTGTAAATAAGTGATCTGCACTATTGCAACTATCGGGCAACCCATAGTACATACATAAGACCTACTGCCATTCTACAGCAGAATAAAGCAAGGAGCACAGCCAGAACTCTTTAAGGACCCAGCACTTGTAAATTCTTCAGTACCATCACTACAAGGCAAGAATACTACTCACCCATTAACTCACTGATTTGCAAACTAATTTTTAAACTTCCTAAAATAATTTACAGGGCAAACAGCTTGTGCTTGAGAAAAGTCAATGAGTACAGTGAGCACATACACAAGCAAAATGTTCTTCTCCTTCCTATCTTTTGTTTCATTTGGGCTTTTTTGGAGAGAGGTAGTTGCAGAAATGAGACCCAAATCATTTTACTACACGACAGAATCCTGCATCTGAAATCAAGATCGAACAGCTCTGTACTTCCTCTCCCTCCAAAAAATGCTGTATTCCTTGAAGAATTCACTGGCGCCTTGTGTTTCTGAACAGTGTTGCACCACTTAAATATAAGTGTTTTCATTATTTTTTTGGCTTTTAAAAGCACTGAAGCATTTCAAAGGTTTTTAAAGCTTTTTCCACTACTCCAATACATTGTTTAGTAAGGAATCAGTGGGGCAGCTGTTTCCTCCACTCTCAGGACTGAGTGGTTGAAATCTTCCGAGTCACCTCAACAACACAGACATGAAGACAAGCCTCAAAGCAGTAGCACAGCTCAGAGCAGCAGCACAACTCAAACCAGCAGAACATCTGTTACTACGGTTTTAATTCAGGATTCCATGTTCTCAGCATTTCCTCACAGCCTTCACAAATGGGTACAGCACTGAAACAAAGCATCCAATGCAGTTTGTAAAAAAACTATTTGCTGGATTTAGATACTGGGTTAAGGATAAGAAGTCTCTCCTGGCCACTCAGATGGCATCTTCGGGACATTTTCCCTGAATTTTGCATGCCTTAATGACATCTGCAAGTTCATCCAGAGCATACAACATATAGCAAGCCAGAAATCAAAAAAATAACTTAGAATGTCTTTAACGTGTTCATCACTCTTTATTCCACCATCCTTTAGGAGAAGCCGCTCCTCAGGACCACTAAGAACCAGAGATGGCATTTGACCATTATCCTTAAAAAACTAGCATTTGTGCTGCTGAACTTTGCATTGGGGAAAAAACCAAAACGAACAACCGAAAAGGGGTAACTTGCCCTTAAGTTACAGCAAAAGTATACTGGAATTTTTTGGTATAAGGTCCATGGACAATTCAGTAAACCAAGACAAGAAGCCCAGAGGTGCTCAAGAGAGTAGTCAGCTCAGTTTCTCAGTCTAAGTAATTTGGTTCCTTGTAAGAGTCCAATCACAAGTCCCATCATGGTCAAAGAAGAGCAGGGAAAACTATGGCAGGAACAATTTTTCACTGAAAATAAGTTTCAAGTTAGTATCCTTCAATTAGCAAATCTGACACATTTTGATGGGTCAGTAGTCAGGACCAGTTTATGTTGAAACAAAGTCCTGCACTGTCACAGAAGTGCACACTCATTTTCAAATGAACTGACAACGCAAGCCAGCAAGACGGCTTTTATTTGAGTTTTCTACGCAGATACAGATAGGTGAAGAACACGTTAAAGAAAATCTGAAGAGAATGCTTTACTTTCTATTGCTGAACATGAGACATTGACAAGGTTCTACTGTCTGGAAAGGAGGTAAGTGATCCAATGTTATATAACCCAACACTGATACACAGCCCAGAAAGATTTTTGCCTGTGCTCAGTTTTAAGTATGAAAAAATAACAATACTGACAGAATGAGGTGACAGTTCTGACTTTGCCCTGGTCTTAGAACTTTTTCTAATTAAAATACCACCCACAGTATAGTGGGATACCAATTAGGAAAAAACCAAACAAATCACACAATCATGAATATCCCAAGTAATTATCTGTCTGCTTTGGTGTGCATGACCACAACTAATATATAACCCATTAGGAAAATAATCTCTGCAGAACCCTTAAGGAAAAATTAATCTCTACCTCTAGGTAAAACATTTCAACAGTAAGTGATGAGATGCTATCAAAAGCTATGATTCTTAAAAAATAACTCAAAGGATCCACAACAGTGCAGATATTCCTGATAAACAGAAATTCTGCCTCCACTAGTGGCTGAAGCCTTGCTCATTAAACAGCATCAGTAACAGCAGCAGCAGACACACTGTCTTCTCACAGTTTGGGTTCCCTCCACAATTGTGTTTGCACTAATTACATCACATCTCCAGAATACACCTTTCCTGGAACTGCCACTGGCAGGGCACGGCAGCAGTCAGTCTTGATCACCAGACTCTTAATCGAATCTCATTAATTCATTAATTCAGACTGTACAAGTTATTTTTAGGCTTACTCAGGTACTTGAAAATCCCCATTCTCTATTCAAATACACTGGCAATAAATTGTCAAGGGACACATGCTTCATATTTACTCGGGTATTGGCAATTCTCACTTTCACCCAAGCCCAAGCAGATAAATTCCACTGTGAAGCCACCTGGGAAGCAGGGAGAAGTGTCTATACAGCAATCATTTCTTTGAGGTAAAACGATACCTTTTAGGAAGATCCACACAACAGCAAAAAAAACCAGAAAATATTCCACCTTCTTAAAAAGGTATACATGTTATTTCACACACTTTCATCAGTCCAACTGAAAGACTCAAAGTTTAGACAAAATGCATCTCGTGTTTTAGCGTAGCTCTGCTACAACTGCAAAGTTTCCCACAAGGCCGAGTATCTCGAATTTTGAGATTGTAACAAAAAATTCCATGATGGCTTGCTGCATATTTTATCGTCCCACATGGGCTTGTGATCTCCACGACCCCTTAATCTGACCCAGTGACATAAGTGACACCCAAATTCAGGTCTCTCCACTGCGTGCTGTATACATTAACTGCACGTTTGTCTTACCTCCACTTGTAGGCAAAAGAGATTATTTACCAAGACTAAGCAGAACATCTAATGTGAAAACTATCACGGCACACAAGTTTCACTTTCTCTAACTTTCCTACTAACCTTTTACTGTAAAGTACTTGTTCAGCAAAATGACTGCAATTTCCTACTGACTCAGTCTTTGGTTCAAGTTACTAATGTAATATGGACTAAACCCACAACAGTCCATGTATCTTCTAGTTTTACAGCACTAGAGAACAGAATTCACACTTTTTACGTACATCTTATTTCCAATTATCAGCACTACTGAAGCGACAATGAAAGATTTTCCCCTAACAATACTGCAATAACATAATCCAAAACTTTTAGAAGAAAATATTTCCTTTTTTTTTTTTTTTCTGTTCTCCTGTATTGTCTACGCCAGTAAGCGTCCATCTCACCTGTTGACTGGGGGTATACAAACCTTTTGCCAGTGCCTCTTTGTATTTCTCCTCGGCAACATTCAGGTTGTTCACGTAGGTGGCGTGATGCTTGCTGTGGTGCAGCTGCATGATCTCTGCATTAATATGAGGTTCCAGAGCAGCATAGTCATATGGCAAGTCAGGAAGAGTGTGCTTTTGCCTAGAAATCAAGCACCCCAATGGTGCTACCAACTTAGCACTGCTTCTAAAAGACAAAAAAAAAAGCCAGAAGTAGTCTTATTCAGTAAAACTTGGGCTTTGCCAGTGAAACAGACTGAAACCACTGCTGTTATGATCAGCTGCTTTAAGTACCTGGGGTGATACCTTAGCCAAAGAAATCAAATTTCCATTTCTCAAGAGCTCAAAGCAAGCATACTTTGCACCTTAACTGCAAAGATGAATTCAAACAAAGGTCACACGTACAGGGCTTTGCAGTGTGAAGCTGTTGCTTCTCAAATCGAGCCCCCAGGCCACCGCTAAGACTCCTGCACCCTCCCAGGGATGCAAGTGAGGGAAAAGCAGGGATAGCAATGAAGAGCCAGTGGTAACCTGATGACATTCAAAGCTTCACCTAATCTTTATTGATTAAAAATAGAAGCAAAGATGTCGCCAAAGTGTCCTTCCCTCGCTATCCCCAAGGTCCCTGTACTGGGAAATAAAAAGGCTAAAAAACCTGCACAGTCACACACACACACACACACACACACCCCACAGCGGGTACCGGGAAGCCACACGGGGCGTCACGGCCGCGATGCCCGGCACGGACACCGCAGAGATTGTGTTACCCTTCCCCACTGTAGCACCTCGCGCTCGTCACGCGACATGACAAGGGCCACGACGAGAGGAGAATCGCCGGGCCGGCAGGACGGTCGGCTCCTGAGGCCCTCCGCTGTATCGCTGGTGACCTTGACGCAAGCCAGGGACACACCGCGAGCAAAGCCCTCGGGACTCTGAAGAGCGGTCCAGTGTGGCGACCCCGGCCAGCAAATACGAGAGAGTCTGGCAGCACCCTGTCAGACCACCGAAGCCCCTCGGCAGAGGGCGCGGGCAGGACCCGGGAGCGCTCAAGACCGGCAGCGGCCCCCGCCCGGGCCGGCGCCGACCCGGCGGGGCAGCCGGCAACAGCGCGACCTCCCCGCGCGCGAAATGGCGGGGGGCAGCCACCGAGGGGCGAGAAGACGCCCCTCCCGCCACCTCCTCCCCCACTCCTGCCCTCCCGTCCCCGGCTCGGCGGCGGAGTACGAGGGCGGTGTGGCCGCCGCCTCCCGGCGCGGGGCTCTGC
>VYZQ01064475.1:0-16147 GCA_013400655.1 Mystacornis crossleyi | reverse complement strand
TATTATGCTCCCTGTATCACACACATTTCTTCATCAGTATGAGGGGAACAGAATCAGATGATATTGAAAGACATTAATTGACAGTCAGGTGGTTTGCTTCCCCAGCAGACAGTCTTGCAACCAGACTTGAGAGCAACAGAGTTTCACTGACAAACCCTAAAGCGAAAGAGTCTCTCTGCACTCTTTGCTTTTACTCAGGCCACACAGCACAGCCAGAAGCACTGACAGCTTAACCATGCTCCCGTATACGCAGTTACTGTTATGGGGTCTTTACATGACAGTGGTGAAGAGAAAGTACAGAAGCGCTGGGTACGTTCAGTGTGCAGTAGCAACCCCAGTTACTTCTAAACTGATATAATTTATATGTTTTAATTTATATATTGTTAAGTAGCAAAAATCCCTGGATTTTATTTCAAGTAAGTGGTTTCAAAGGTACTGGAAGAACTGAAATATTTTCTTTGACACATTAATTTGATATTATTGAAATAAAAATACTGAGCTACTTAAACCTGAAACCATACTTTAAATTTTAAATGAACAAGCTTCTATGTATCTAGAAAGAAATATAAAGGGAATAAAGCACTACATATAATTTTCATGAAATAAAGCACTCAAGAACCCACATACATAGAAACAGGAAGTCCAGATTAAGGTTATGCTAACATTTCTTGGATGGCATTTTACCCCATGGGTCCTTTGCCTCACTGAATGCACAGTATATAGCTCACTGAATAAAGATCAATTTTATTCATTGTTATTGACGGATATTTTCTATCCACTCAACTTTTTGATTCTTCTGCTACTGAAGTATTTCAACATCCTGTCAATTCTTTGTGATGGCTAGAGCTAGTAGACAGTGAAATGGACAACTTCACTGGAAACATACTTCAGAAATGTAATCACGATACAGCAACACTGTTCCCAATCCAGGCATCACTAACTGGGGAAAAAAACCAAAAAAAGGCCGTGTTCCTTGTCTTACCAAGGCCCAGATTCCTCCCTCTTCCACTGTAATT
Source organism: Mystacornis crossleyi (assembly GCA_013400655.1). Lineage (NCBI taxonomy): Eukaryota > Metazoa > Chordata > Aves > Passeriformes > Timaliidae > Mystacornis > Mystacornis crossleyi. The sequence goes on along the minus strand of VYZQ01064475.1, from coordinate 15,131 downwards.
CTAAAAACTGTAACAGATTCCTTGGATCGCTAGCACATAGAACTGCTGCCACTGCTCCTCAGTCATGCCAGAAACGCACTTAAACACTCCAGAGGACCCAGCCAATGCTGTGCAATGCCAGTTATTTGACAATCTCACTGGGATCTCTCCAGCTCGCACTCCTGAGACCAGCAGATGGCACCTGCACAGGACTTCAACTCAACCATCATTCCTAAAGCAGTCACATAGAAAAAACTTACTTAAGCTTAATGACCCTTGCTCATTCCCTCCACAAACTTAAAAGACCATTATTTCCCTCCACTTTTTCCAACTCAAATTTTGTCCATCCCTTCCCAAGTGCTTTCTCCAGCTGTAACCCCAGAGTTCTCATCTGCCAGCCTTTTCACCCAAGAAGACCTAGCAATCTCCTCCCAATATGACCTGCTCTCAAAGCAAGCCCAAACGTCTTCCCTCTTCTGCCTATTTCCTAATTACGTTTGTCTTCCTGCTTAGCCAGTTCAAATCTCACATTCTTGCCCCCTCTAACCACTCTCTGGTATGAGTCACCTCACACTGATATTCAAGGTGGTAAGGGTTAGGGAGCAGGAGAGTTTGCCTGCAGTCAGGATCAACTTCATACTACAGCTGAACATACAGGAATAATCATGTCCAGTGCCAGACCCCAGGGAATGCCCACTGTAACGCCTGAAATGCCTACTGATGGTTCATATTGCCAAACATGAAAGCACACACTAGCTGGTATTTTTCAAAAGCACATCAGATGGACAAGTAGGGGTAATTTTCATGAACAGAATAAAAACCTTGGTATCTGTTTTCTCTCTGTTCCAACCCAAGCCAGGACAGCATTGAAAGCAGTCTGGAGGATATCAGGCTGCATGAAGTTTTGTTTGTGTGGATTTTTATCTCTTTTTGTTAAAGACAGACAATAACATTTTCAGTCCCCCTAGTTCTCACATTCTTGAAAACAGCTGCAAGCTTTCAGCTGAAATCATCCAAAGACAGAGCTACAAAGAACAGACTCTAAACATGAAGAATTTACAAAACAGATCACAGGTGCCTGAGAGAAAACATAAGCAATCTAAGTAAGAACAACTGTACATCCTTCTTATAAAGGAGTAGGAAAGAATAAAGTGCACAACTCAGAAGACAAAAAACACAACAGAGCAGTAACCTAAACCACAAGAGTAATGACTCTCTAGTGCTACAGTCCAACTGCAGCCACAGAAAGTTCCACTCATTGTTATCTGTTCCATAAAAAATATTTGAGCAGCAAGTATTTCCAAATGCCTATCCACTCAGTGACTTACAGTAACTGTGCAGTAGTCTGGGAGGGGGTGTTAAGGCCTTTCCCTGAAGCAGCATTAACTTTACCACCACCTCTGCCAGAAATATAGCTTTATCTAGAAACCATAGCCAATACCTTACCCACACTTCCCTAAGAGCAGCAAGCTCTTTCAGGGGGTTGTTCCTGCTGGAGGAAGGTAGTTCAAGGCTGCTGCTGACAACAGGGCACACAAGACGTTAAATGTCTGAACTTCAAGGGAGACCTTCGTCACCCTAAAGCTATGGAATAACTTTGCAGCACCTGTCACAGACTTTTATTAAGCTGCTGGCTCTGAAGAAATCCATATATTCTCCTGCTAGACTCAGCACAGAGGACAATAGAGAATGGAGCTATGCACTCCACCCCCATCTCGTTTCTTCAAAAACAGCACTGACACAGAGTAAGGGCAACAATTCTGCTACTGCTACTCCAACATGCACACCTACACTTCCAAGAGGACAACTCGTGACTTTCCTAAGTTGAAAACACAACAAAAAAGCTACTATTTTTTAAAAGGGTGAAAATTAAAACACCAAAACAGAGTTCATCACATCTTATTTTAAAACACAAGCTAGTGTATTTTAACAAGCAAGGTGTTCTACACAAATCATTAAAAAACTCAATCTTTGCCAACTTATTATTTTGTTGATTTGGCAACCTATAGCTTAGCTTTGCATCTTATCTAACATGACGTATTTTTCTACTGTTACTGTAGTGGAAAAAATACTCTCTAGTAATACAAAGCCAAGTAGTTCTTCAGACCTTCTTGAAACTATGTGCATTTTTAAACTTGAAAATACCTAAAGGTGACAATGTCTCCGTTATAGCTTTTACACCTCTTCAAGGATGCATCTTCCTGCCTTGATATACTATGGAGATTACATCCTTGGTGTTATTCTTGAGTGAAGAGCAGGAAAAATATAAGCCACCTGAGTGTGCGCGCATGAGTCTGTTCTTTGNTCTGTTCTTTGCTTCTTTTTGGTAGGTTGTTACCCGCTTCTTTTTCTTTTTTAAAGTATACTGAAAATAAAAGCACTTCGGAAGTTCTTCTACACAGATGTTCTGGAAAGATTATGCAGCTATAAACATATAAAGTGCAGTCAAAAACCCCTATAGTCTTCATGATATTGTCAAACTCAAGGCATTAAATACTTGGAAGTTTATAACTTCAAGGGAGGAATAAAGGTAAATATAGTACACACAAATTTGGTTTTGGTGAAAAACTTACATTTCTTTTTATTTATTTATTTTTAGTATTTATTGATTTATCTATATGCTCGGGGAGGTGACCCTTCCTCTCCACTTGGCACTGGTGACGCATGTGGGGTACTGGGCCCAGACGTGGACTCCCCAGTAGAGGAGAGACACAGACATATCAGGGTGAGGCCAATGACGGGCCATGAAGATGATTAAGGGCCTGGAGCATGTGAAACACAAGCAGAGGCCGAGTGTTCAGGCTGCTNAAAACACATCTGTAGTTTTCATGAAACTAAACACCGTAGATGCTAAGTCTTTCTAATTAAAATGTGACAGGAAACACTGTAGGCTTACATATAAGTGTTACTGGTATATTTTACATGTAAGTATGGATTATAAAAAAATTGTTAACTGTAATAAAATAGGAAAGAACTACTTTATGGAATAAAATTAGGCATGCCAAACAGCACCACATGGTGACTANCTGGAGGAGAGAAGGCTCGGGGGATGTTACCAATATGCATAAATACCTGACAGGGAGTAAAGGAAGCAAAGCCAGTGGTGCCCACTTGAAAGCACAGGTGATGGGCACCAACTGAAACACGGAAGTTCCACTTAAACGTAAGAAAACACATTCTGCTGTGTCAGTGGTTCAGCACTGGCACAGGTCACCAAAGAGTTTTGGAGTGTCCATTTTACAAGATGCTTAAAAGCCAATAGTGCACAGTCCTGAGTAGCCTGGTCCAACTAAGCCTGTTGTGAACAGGCAGGCTGGACTAAACAAACCGCAAGTCTCTTCCAACCTCAGTGATCCTGGGCTTCGTTTTTTGCCACTGCAAGTACACTTAATACCCTCTTCTTTTATTCCTGTTTATAACACTACTTACTGTGAACTAAAGTGATCTTATGGTCTTAAGAGCAATGAGAGCATTGTGTACAGAGTTCAGTCACACTACTATACCTGACAGCTCTGAAAACCTTCAGGCAAAAAAGAAAGGAAAACTTAAAAAAAGAAAAGGAAAGCTACAATACTAGTTATTAGTTTTGCACAGAGCTTGTATTTTTTCCTAAGAGAAACTCTGAAGAGTATATTACTGAAACTAGCAGTAAGCTTTTTACAATCCTCTCAGAAACTGCCAGTTTCAAGCAGAATTAAAATTATGTTAAGGTAATCGAAAATGAGATAGTTTCAAGAAACCAAGACTAAACACAGATGAAAGAGTCACAGAAATGGCCAGAAATAAAGGAGAGAGAAACAAAGGTCAACAAAAAATGTATTTAGAACATTAGAAATTAAGTGGATCTACCAAATTTCAAAAGAACTTTGAACAAGTCAGTAGCAACTTCACCTACCCAGCCAAACAGACACAGGCTTACAAATATCTCATTACCCAAAGGCAATGTAAACATCAGCCTAAAACCTTCTAAATGAAACCAAATAAATTCAATCATATCCTTACATTTTAATTTGTTTCTGACTCTAATGATACTCAGAAGTAACATTTTTGTAGATATGCACAGTAGGTAAATGCTAGAGGAGAGTAAACATGGCACATGCAAGAATTAGCTTGGTTTGAAGTAAAAGCCCTTCCAATCACAAATGCTGCTGAAAATCAACAGAAATAACCAATATTAAAACCCCCCCAAACTTTAAGAAGCAATCTTTACCAATTCAGTGAAAGCTGAAGTACCCTGCCATTTCTTTTAAACATAGGAAGTGTGATGCTCTAGATACGTAGCACATCGGTACTGGCTCAAAAGCTGATATTCCTGCTACAGGACTATCACACTCATCCTTTCTAAATACTTACAGTACACTCTTGCATCTCCTGTTCCTTAGTTGCCAGCCTCATCACCAGAATATTTTCTCTTCGGGCAGACTCTTGCTGTTGCTGTTTCAACTTCTCTTCAGATTCTCTCAACCCCGTCACATCGTTAGCTAATACAAGCAACAACACACAAAGCATGTTTTGTAGTACCCTCTCATAGAAAGTTTTAAGACAGCTAAAAGAATCTAAAGACCAAATTTATGAACAGAAGTCAAACAATTACGCTTTCTGCAGTCATGTTTATAACTAGCATAAAGAAAAACCAAAATACCATTAAGTATTAGAAAAGCTTGACAACAGGTGGCTTTAAATCTATATTCCTGGTCCTTCTTTACGACTTACTAAAATTTTGAAGATGTTTCCAGGTTTATATAGGAAATAACTTTTAAACTGCTAGCTTAAACAACTATTATTACAACCTGCAGTCTGAAACTTGGGACAGTTGGAACTGCCCAGGTATGTATAAAAGAAATTGAGGCCAGGGTAGGGGAGGAGGAAAGTCTGTACTCTGGCAAAAACCAATCTGCAGTCTGTAAAACAGTGCTGCTTATGGGAATCCCCAAACTGGTCTCAAAGCTCCATGAGCAAACAGTAAGACATTCAAGAACACTCTCTCACAACTAGACTTCTGATGTATGAACATTTATGAAAACTTCATATATGAAATATGAGAGAAGGCAGCACATTTCCAAATTACTCAAACAAAAACCCATGCAAGCAATCCAATACAATGAAAAATTTGAATAATTTAGATTTTTTTTTTCTGATTACTTGAGAATAATCAGCTGCAAATATAACCCGAACATCACAAATTGCTTCAGGAAAATGGTTTCTAAATAATTCTTTGCAGATAATTCATTAACACTGATTACTATGGCCTGTATTGTTTCCAAAAATCAAGAAATCAGGAATGCTGAAACAATTATTTATCTATGTTTAGACAGTTTGAGATGCAAATAGAATCACCTGCTTCCATTTGCTGTATTTTAGTCTTTCCAAAACTCAAAACATAATGAGACAGCAGTAGAAGAAAGATCCAACAGCAAAAGAGAAGATACCCATTTGGACTGACAGAAAAATTCCCTTCAAACTCAGTGGTACTACACCTCTAAGTATTTAGACTGAAAAAGTGAATGGAAAACAGGAAAACATATCTCTAGCTGCCAACATAACTTTTAAAAGTGACTTAGGACTGGCTATTCAGTCACTCCCAGAATGTATTCGTATTTTCTCAGAGTAGGATGTTTTTCCCATATTGTCTTTCAAAAGACCAAATTTTAATGACCAAGTAAAAATGACAATCAAATTTGCCTAATCAGATCAAATATTACTTGAGGACTCATTTTAGACATTTACTTCTAAACACTATTTCCCTTCCCAGTCTTAGAACCCTGTAAGACTATTAAAGGCACAGACATTCCTGGAGTATTTTGGTAGATAAAGTTTCCTTTTCTAACGGTAAAGTTCTGAAAGTACACCTATTTATGGGGCTATGCTTCGAAGCTTTTCCCTGCCCAGCAGTCTGTGTCCTGGAGATGCAAAAATAAGACTTTTTAGATGGTGTGATAAATTTGCAACTGGAAAAGAAGTTGGTAAGAAAGCTGGGAGAGGCTGAAAACTTACAGCAGAAAAAACAGGGGCTCTTTTCCTGAGAAGTAACTGACATAATAGATTATTCTCTCTTATTTCTAGCACTTTTAGAAAGCACAGATATTACTTGATCACTCTGCTTTACACATTCAGGTAGCTTGCACCATTTTGAAACCCAGCTAACTTACAATTAAGGTCTGTGTACTTGCCCTCCAGAGCTTGCACGTATGCTTCATACTGTTTCCACCTGTTGCAGACATAAAAAGAAAAAACAAGAATTTTCTGAAGCTCGGTTTATTAAATCAAGGCATCTCATTCCTAAACTTTCAGAGTACACATTGATACCATAATCTGAAAGTGTCAAGAGGGAATTACACAATTGCACAAAAGACAATTCCAGTTTTAAAAAAGGGTGTTTTAATAGTGGAAGTAGTTAAATCTGCTTTTCCTCTCAGAAGAATAAAACAGTAGCTGTGTATTACAACACTTAAAACTGACATTTTAAAAATTAGTAATTTAGATAAACATTGGGATCAAACACCAATTACTTTGTTATCTTTGTAAAGTATCCTATATACATCTTATTCTCATAGCAGAGCAATTCAAACAATTCTGTAACAAAGTGTGATACAAAACCAACAATAAGTATGTTACCAATAGAACAAGACAAGAAAAACTCTATTTTAACACTAGAAATGGCAGTCTAGGTTAGGCAGTTGTAACAGCTCATCCAGGTTAAGACCATTCTCTGATTATATTCATCATCCATAAGCCAAACAGTTTAATAACTCTTTGAAAGCATGTTATTCATCTGCAATTCATCCGCAGTCAAAAACATCACTTAAAACTAGCACTGCATTTCACAGAAACCATCTAATCAGCAGCGAATAAAGTCTGGCGGAAAGTTTAGCATGAAATGCTTTATGAAAAAAGTTCACAGTGTGGTGTTTTGGGATTTTTAAGTAGTACTCTGCACCCAACTATGTGTGCCCCTCATGATGGTACAACTGCACATTATAAAGCAAATTCATCTAATAACTTACCACTACAGAAGGTGGTGTCTGTTCCCTCCTCCCAATTATCTTCTCTCCCTGACACGTATTTTATGCCAGACTCGTCATAACCACTCTATTTTAACTCTCTAACCTACACCACTACCTCAGCTGAAACTGTAAAATCTACCTCTAGGTAATTTTGACCATTTAGTGAATTCAAAGAGCTCATTAAAGTGTTTAAAAAGCATCAGATCTGTAACAGCAAGCAAGATCACATCAATGGGAAAATGAAGCATGAAATCTCTTCCTTCAAGCACAAAAAAAATTTTACATTTCTTCACCTGAAGATGAAAACAGCATGAATGAATTCTCAAGCTGTGTAAAAGAGAGCAGAAGTATTCCTACTTAACCCTTGAACTAATCTCTCTGCTCTGAGAAGTTTCACCATTTGACCATTAAAAATTTTATGTTTGTCCAGGAGACTTCAATCTCCCAAAAGTAAAACTGAAATGGTCTACTAAACAGCAAACCTAGAAAGAAGTAGCCTAATTTTACATTAAAAACTACATGCAGTAAAACAGTTGGTCTTCAAATACACAGGACTACTTGACTTTTAAGTTAGACCTCACAGCCCAAAACCAGTAATTCTACCAAAATTGCTACCTACCCCCAGACTCCCATAACAGGAGCAATATACAGAGCAAGTGAAATGAGGACCTGAAACACAAGTTAGGGAGACATGACAGACCCCTACCTGAAAAAAAAGGAAAAGAAGCCCCCAAATAACCACCCACAAACAAATCATGTAGCCTACGGTCACCACAAATGTTGTAGATAATACATCTAAGTCACCCCTCAACAACTGCTAGTATTTGGGCAAGAACTAAACTCCTGGAAAAGAAAATCTAGATGGCACTAGGCCATGTCACAGATTTGAAGTCATATGCCTACCAACTGTTCCAGAAAACGTAACTATTCAGGTGTGGCATTTTGTCAAAAACCTGGTCAAGACTCTTGCAGTTCAAGCAACTTGTATTGGGTCTGGCTGAGATGGAGTTAATTTTCCCCACAGCAGCCCTTACAATGCTGTGCTTTGCACTGGTAGCTGGAATGGTGTTGGTAACACACCAGTGTTTCAGCCACTGCTAGGAAGTGCTCATGTATCGTCAAGGCACAACATTCCCCCCTCACCAGTAGGCTGGGAATGGGCATGATCTCGGGAGGGAACACAGCCAGACCCTTGACCTCCTTGTCCCAGATTACACCCTCCAGTACACCTGCAGCAGACTAAGGCTCATCACTGAACCTGAGTGGGGGGAAGAATGACAAAGGCTAAAAGTTAAGTATTTTTCTCCCATCAGTTTGCTTTCCACTCAATATGGCAGTTTATGTCCATAATCTGATGGTTCAAAATTAATGACCTGAAGAGCTTCAATGAAGTGCTACTTGGAAAAGCACTCAAGAACAGAGACAGCAGAACTGGGAGGACACTCCTGAATCTGTTCTACATTCAAGGGATCACTTACAGTCTCACAAGAACTGGAAGGTAACGGAGCAGCATTATGTCAGTTACTTAATTCCCTTCATTCTCTAAAAGTATTAAGCAGACTTTATAGAGGTAATTTGAAGCTATGAAGTCCTAAATAATTTTCATCAGCTAAATCAGGGCAATACTGATCAGATTTTTAGCTATGATCCACAGAGTATTTTTTTACTGTGTTCCCGGCTCTTCCTTCTCTCAGAAGCTCCTACAGTCAAGCAAGTAACTACTGTATTAAAAGAGGGGAGAGATGAGTCCACAGCAACAAGTCATGAGACAAGCAGAAATTCAAGGTCAGAGCTAAAGGCTCTGTGTTGGTCCTGCTCATGGTTAGTCAATGAAAGTTAAAATGAACAAAACTAAATCATGTACTTCATGGAAAAGAACAGTAAAATTGGGACTCATGGCACAGAAACCGACAAAAAAGATCCTTTTCTATATATATATATTTCATCACTCCAATTGTACAGCAATAGTGACTTACTACCTCAAAGACCAAAAGGTCATGACACACGTCCATCTGAAAAAGCATTTGCCTCACCAAAGCACAGACCAGAAAAACACATTCCAAGTCTCAAGACAATCTAGCGGTCCACACATGCTTTCCTATCTCTCAAAGTAGTAGAAATGACATTGATTAAAATACACATCTAATAATAGTATTTTATTCCAGCCTACAAATGAAGCCAGCAGTTAGTGTAATAATTGCTACTTTTATGTGAAATCACAATTAGAGGTGAACTTAATAGAAATCCATAATTAGCCCCCCCCCCCATACAAAGAAAAAAGTGTTTGAAAGACTGATCAATGCAAACTAATGAAACAGACATAACCAAAAGAGAATTTATATTTCCATTTCTGGGTATATTGAACATTTATTTTCCTTAAATCCATCAAGTGCCCTTTTTGAGAGCATGTTAGTTTTTCTGAACACTAAGAAGATGATTCAATAGCAACACAGCTGTATTTAGCAAATTCCCTTCTGCCTCTTTGTTGACACAGGTGAGCTGCTGACGTACTTTACCTCCTTGGGTGTATTCCCCCACATTCTCTCTTAAATATGTGTTGGAAATTCATCTCTTCCTACAGTAGCAACTAATCATTGCGAGTTACAGAAACTGATTACAACTGGCAGCCTTTTTGTGTTTTCACACTATCAATCAGAAAGCAAGTGACACAGAATCTATGCTTTGGTACTTTCACACGAATTTTATCGCAGGAAGTAAGGGCACAGCTTTGAAGACTTATGAGTTTACTACTGCCAGAGAATCTTGAGTACAGAAATATCTACAAAAAGGATCACAAGGCCAAAACCACTTATCAAAGAACCATTTTTTTCTTACTGTTTAAATAAATTTTCTTTACTACCCAAAAGACTGGATACTCAGAGGAAGACAGAAACCAGTTTAAGCATATGGAGCCAGACTGTGTTTACTCTCTGGAAATAACTGTCACCCCAGAAGCAGCAGGCAGGATAGCTTACCCAGAAGGGAGAGTCACTGATCACCGTGTACATTAAGTGCTGCATATGTAACCCCATGTTCCTACACGATTTAGTCTTGTTCTATGATACAGCAAAATTTACCTTGAGACCTTAATAATGCTAATAACTTTGTGTACAGAAAGCCAAGAACTAATGTTTACCAAAATGCACAGACTACTCCAGCAGATAAACAGATGCCCCACAGATGGCTAGTGTGGATAGCTCCTGGTTTACGAACCAGGAAGTTCAGGCATACAGAGACAAATGGCTTGGGATGGTTTCTTTAAGCAGGTGGTCTGTGCAACAGGATTCCCTGTAATTGTTTCCACAGTGACATTTAAGCTTTCTAAAATGCGAAAAGGATGGCCAGGCTCTTCATTATGAAGTTCTAGGGGATGAAATGTCACTTTAACATTTTTCTTTTAATATCTGAACATGACGAGAAGACAACTGCACAGACTGAGAAAGTGTAAAACACACTGCAGAAGTAAAGAGCTGACATTCTTCTGATGTTCAAAGTAACTTGTGATCTAGCAAGGAATCTAAGCAATCATATCTTCTATAGTTATGAGTAAGAAAAAGAACCCGCTCCTAGTCATGTTTTACAAAATACTATTGAGGATTTTGCCTCTTGGGAAAAAGTGTTCCCTCCCAAACTACAAATAAAAATACTTGAGGCAAGAGAAGACCTTTACAGAAGAAATGTATCATGAAACAGTTTTTCAGAACAAGGATGCTAAAAGACAATGGAAGAGTAAATTTCTTCCCCTGAAAGTTCACTAAAACGTTGAGAAGGAAAAACCACTTTTTACGTTACCTTAGAATAAGCTCATCTCTAGGTAAAACCTTAAAATCTGCTTCACTAAGGCGAACCTAGGAAGCAAAAAGAAAAGCGTAACTTATCAAGCTGTCATGATTACCTGGAAGGGTGAAGTCACAAGTAATTTTACACATACCTTCTTTGGGAGAGGTTCTTCATTCGTCATTGTGAACTGTGAAGGGAGAGGAAAGAAATTAATTTTATTTAGTGTAGTTTCTAGTGTACATGGAACACTGAACAAGTCAGAAAATTGTACTTCTAGCCTTAATTTTTTTAATTTGCAGTATTACACCACTGAAATATTGGTTCCCCACAGGGTACAAGACAACACTAGGACAAGTTTGCTCCTGTAATCTAGATATAGTCAGATGCCTTTTTTTCGAAAAGTTAACTAAAACTTTCTATTTATGTCTAAAAAGCCAATCAGTAATCAATTCTTCCTATTCAACTAACCAAAACCACCCAACTTTGTATCAAACTGACATTTAGTATGTGTCTACATCTACATAACATTGTACTTTACAAGGTGAAGGATAATCAGGGTCTGAGGAAAGTGATCTATACTACTACTCCTCCTCCTCTTTGGAATAAGAGAGAATCATTTGAGAATGTTAAAACATGTTCATGCAAGTACTTAAATCTCTTAAGATTCTAATAAACAGGAAGTATTATTTTAAAACTCATGAGAATATTTTCAGGAAAAGATGCAAAATAAATGGCTTAGATAGAGCATCAAACTGAATTCCTCTTGTGCATACAGAGCACAATAGGATTGCATTTTGCTAGGTTAAATATTCACACTGCCTTCAGTTATAAGACATGCTTCCCTATCTCAAAAGAGCAATACACAATATTTCCTACAACTATGATTATGTAAAATACACTGAGTTCATAAATCTTACAGGCATTCAAGTAATAATGAATGCAAGGTTTGCTAGAGGCATGCATCTTTGCAATATGCTTTCCAGTGGAAAAGTCTCATGTAATTTTAAGAGCTGACAAGCTTGTAAAGCTGCTACTATGCACATGTACCAGGGAAAGGATGCATCAACTCCTTGGCTCTGAACACTTAGCTTCAAAGAAACAATGCTCTTAAGTAGTAGATATTTTATTTTCTCAATGATTTTTAGGGATTACCTTCGTATTTTTAGAATGACAGTGAACTAATTTAAGTTTTCCAAATCCTAAAACTGTTGGTCAGTAAGACAAGCAAATACATTCCAATGTAGAGCCTTTTCAGCCTACACTAACTGACACCATTGACAACTACACAGCACCCTACCAAACAAGGTCCTGGTTAACAGCAAACAAAACAACCCACACTCACACTCCCTTCCTATAATAAATACTGACATTAGAACCCACAGAAAGAAAACATTCAGTAGAAGCATCTCACTAATGAATGGCAGCTTCCTGTTGCTAGGCTTAGTAACACACAGGCACATAAGTGCTTCCCTAAACTAAGACGTCCCCTCCAGTCCCACCCCCTTTCCTCCCACTCAAGTTACTCAAGCATTTTTACTTGAACTTCTGCATGCAGCCCCTTGAGACTGTTCTACCAAAAACATACCTGAAATATACAAGCACAAGAGACTACTGATACAAATTGCCAGTGCCCAACTCAGTCATTCAGAGTAACTTGAGATTACAGAGGGAATGCTTGTGACTGCTGTATTTAGGTTTCCACCTCTCACACTGTAATTTTCCTGAAGATTTTTAACTCCTTTGGAGTTTGGAAGTAGTCTTGAAGATCTCGGCTAGAGTTAAGTTTCTGACAAAGAGAAATATGCTTCTCAGATGTCCCACAAAACTACAGTTAACACTGATTAAATGGTGCACACATTATGTCAAATCATTGCGTGTGTTCCTCAAAAAAGTACCAGAAGCACACAAATACCAAAAAAGGTGAATTTCCCCAAAGAGTTAGCTTGTAACTCCTGCTGCAACATACAGCAATTATAAACATGATTGCTATCACAATCATGACTACAAGAAATCAAAGGTTGATGCTTCATCCAAAGGTAGTCAACCTTGCATCTCCAAACCTGACAAAATTTCAGCACCAGACAAGGCTACTCTAAACCTCTACACCCAGCACATCACCATTTACAAACCCACCTCTTGCTTTCAGACAAGAGCACAAAAGTGAAGGCTGAAGTTACGGGCCACTGCATTAGAAGTTACTGTCTTACTGCCACCTGTTACTATGTGCCAGGATAGAATCACACACTAAAAAATAAAAACTCACTAGCTAAAAATATTCTGTAGGTTATTCTGGAAAAGTTAAGTTAATAATATCTACAGATAAACACTTAGTGCTCTTTCCACACATATGAATTTCAACTCACTACTGCCCTGCAACAGCTTTTTGAGAACCTGGAGCAACTTACCAGAAGCTTAAACATTACTGCTGTATACTGCTATCATCGTGCTCCATGTTCCTCAGAAACATTAGCAGCGCCAGGCTGGCTACAGCAACTGTCACGGTGATCGGCCTTAAGTTTTCTGTTAATGAACAGGTGAATCTCTATGCTACAGACAACACCGCAACTGAAATGTTCACTCTTTGAATTTAATCGAGTAACTCCTCAAGCACTGTGCATCGACAGATGCTTCTTGCCACTCGGCTCTCCTCTAAAAACAGATCTCCTCTCTCCTACCCATATCAGGAGTATCTTGCAAGAACACGATGAAGTACTACTTTCTACAGTAAAAAGAATCAACGTAAACAACATTCCTGCATAACTGACTGGAATTAACACGATTATATTTTGTGATTTACACTATGAACAGCTCAACTGCATTATTTTAACAAAGCACTTTCATGATTTTGCAGTTACAGTGGCTGCCACACACCACTCCTTCTGCATTTCTGCTCCTGACAACAAGCAACATAAAACCATACTCCACACTTAAAACAACATTGTCGCAGGCACTAGAAGAATTTTTAGGAAATCTCAGTGTTTTAGGCTTTTATGGCAGTTTCAATTAAAGGAGATGTGAAATGGGGAAAGCACATTTTAATTTTAGTAACTCTGGTAGAAGTCCACACACCTTTTACTACAACGTTTATAAAACACAGGATTTAAAAACTTCTTTTAAAACCTCAATGAACAAAAATAATTAAATAACATCTGGTATGAGGCTTTACTTGTTATACCCAAAGTGAGAGTTATTTTAATGGTAAGAAAAAAGTTCCATGGGGAAAAACACCAGCATGGGCTCCCAGCTCCCAAAGCATGTACGTGTGTGCATATATATACACACACACACATATATAATTTACAGAATCACAAAATCCTTAGGGTTGGAAAGGACCTCTGGGGATTACACAGTCCAACACCAACCCCCTCCTCCAAAGCAAGATCACCTAGAGCAGGTGATGCAGGAACGTGTCCAGGTGGGTTCTGAATGTCTCCAGAGAGGGAGACTCCATGACCTCCCTGGGCAGCCTGTTCCAGTGCTCTTCCACCCTCAACGTAAAAACGTTCTTCGACGCCTTGAGGTGAAACTTCTTGTCTTTTCGTTTATGGCCATTGCACCTTGTCCTGTCACTGGCTATCACTGAAGAGTCTGGCACCATTCACTTGGCACCCACCTTTAAGACATTTGTATGTATTGAGGAGCTCTCCTCTCAGTCTTCTCTTTTCTAGAGCAAACAGACCCAGCTACCTCAGTCTCTCCTCACAACAAATATGTTCCACACCCCAAACCACCTTTGTGGCCCTCCCCTGGGCCCCTTCCAGTAGCTCCTTGTCTTTCTTGTCCAGAGGAGCCTTATAATGTCTAAAAAGCAAAGCTTCACAGTAGCACCGTAATTGGTCAGCCCTCACGCTCGCCTCAGCAGCCGCGGGGGTCCCGCCCCCCCCGCGGGGCGCAGCCGCAGGTGTTTGACAGACCCAGCTGCTGCGGCCGTCCCCCAGCCCAGGGAGTGCCCGCCCCGTCGCCCTCGCTCCTTTCCAACAAGGGAGGCGACAAATGCGGCTCCCGGGGGCGCGGCGGTGGCCCAAGGCAGGGGGAGGAGGATCCCGGTCGCGCAGCCAGGCCGGGCTTCGGGGCCTCGCACAAAATGGCTCTAAGTGCTTCCGCTCCTCCCCCCACCGCGCGCCAGGTGAGGGATGCAAGCGCCACCGGGGTTCGGCAGGCCGGGACCACAGGCTGCCCAGTCCGACCGTCCCGCCGGGGCGGAGCGCTCGCACGGCCACTCACCTCCCGCCCGCGGCGCGGAGGCCCCGCGCCCCTCGCACGCCGCTTGACTGGGCCGCACTCCTCACATCGAGCAGGGGCGAAACGCCGCCACCTTCGCGCCTACCGCCGCCACCAGCTCCGCGGGCGCCGCCGCCACCAGCTCCG